>AP027106.1:60659298-60835866 GCA_028142955.1 Pinctada fucata
AAATCGTTTAAAATTATTAATGCGAACTATCGTTGTGGATCAATTTTGTAAAATTTCCAACATTTACATATAAGATTTTACAGTCTCTTCCCGGAATTTTCAAATTCAAATAGCCGGACCAATTTGATTGATATTTGACCGAACAGGTCGATGCATCGATCATTTCACGATTGTATTGTTAATAGACGATTTTCATATTACAGCAGTTGACTTGCAATTGTATTTTACACATCCTAAGACCCGATGTGACTACATTTGACGTAAGTTTTAACTGTGTCGTCGTATCTGAATTATGACGTCACAATTAGAAATAGCGTTAAACGTTGTGATGTCTGGTCCTTTCGTGTCTAAAATGCAAGTCTAACGGTAATATGAAGAAGGTATATTGAGACTTATACGCAATTAAAGGCCGACGTTGGGAACCACCCGGTTGTCAATAGGTATACCTGAGTGACATAAGCTTGATAGGCGTACGTGGCATACCGTCTTTAAAGACAACACCGAGCGGCGTATTACATCAAAGACAAACCGACAGGTAACCCTTTATTATGCTAATGAGATACCCGAGTCTCATCTGTTTTAAGCTGTCAATCAAAATTTGATAGAGCTAAAAGGATAAAAAGGAATCAATCAGATACCATTAAGAGATGTTAACCCTATAGCGGTCAGTGAGGAAATGACAGAAAATTTACCTCTCCCCTTATATAGTCCCCCGTCGGCCTTTAAAAGTCATATATATTCCCCCGGATGTTTGACTACTGGACTACGATTGGTACTTCTTCTCTTGTATACTTTGATCGTGCCGATGTAGGCGAAATGAAAAACCCACGATGAATAATTCACGAAAAAATGATTTCGTTCCTTGGCGATTTTCTTATCATTAGCTTAGATAATTTCAAGCTACTATGCGTCCATAATAGTAGAAAAGTCACATCTTGAATAATTCCTCATATATCTTTAAGATGTTTTAAGCAATCTATATTTGAAATGTAATTTTAATGGCATTATATACATAGATTTAAAAGCATGCAAATTAGTAAAACGAACGTATTTCTCCATATGTCTTATACGAAACAGGACCAAGACCTACGCTGTTCAAACCCTTAAATTGAGTCGGGTGGACTTACCCTGTTCAAGACAATACAGAATTGGTCATTTGGTGATAGTGTCCTTGTTCTACAAAATATCTTAAACAAAAATATATGTTTACATACATTAAAATCAGTTCACTTGAAAGTCAAATCTCGACCACTTCAAGAATTCTCATATATCTTTAAGGCGCGCGAATTCAATGGGAAATGAGAGGTAATTGGGGCACCCATTTATGGAATCCTGAGACCTAAAATCACAGCATAGTCATGATGTAAAAATTAATTGAATTTTTTTTTTTAACAATTTAGATATTGAAAAATCGGATACTTTAAGAGTTACGGACCCTTACAGTTTACATTGAACTCTACGGTTATATGTTATTTTTCCTTAAAATTTTCAACAGAACGATGGGATATCAAATATCAATTGGTACAAAATGTTTTAAAAGATATATATATTTCATCAAATTTCGCAGAAAAATCAAAAGTTCACCTATTAGCTTTTTGCAATTAATTTTTTTCTATATTTTTCAGCAAGGGGATATAACTCCTACAATGACCCTTTTCAAAATATTTCTTATTTTGATATCTACTATAGGCTAGTACAAAAATTGTTGAAATATCATATGACACTGAAAGATATTTAGTGATAAATAAATTAATTTCAATGTTTTTTGCATAATTTCCTTCATTAACCATTGAATACATTAAGATGTTTTAAGCAGTTTATGTTTGAAATGTAATTTTAATGATATTTTATATATATAGATATAATCGCAATGATCCTGATTATACTTGACAGATATAATTTTATAATAATTATAACCGTTTAGTAATTATTGTGCTGATAAATCAAAAGATTCTTTCAATTGTATTAAAAGATTTTCGTAAGATTGTAAACCTAATCGTTGTAATTTTTGGATTCTGATTTAGTTACAAAAGACAGGATGTCGAATGTTCTAAAAAAATTCACACTTTTTTCGGGAGTCATTCCCCTTACATAGGGTTGGTATGTCCTCTGCGTCGTTTTAATTAATTATGAAAACGTCTACTGTTATTGATGAAATAATTGATATATTCAGTTTGAATTTTATATCGATGTTCTTCCACCTAGATAACTTCGTGTAAGTATACCCCCAAAAAGTTATTGCAATTTCTACGAGTATGTCACATTTATGAAATGGCATGTTGCAAACGAATGGTATTTGAAGGAAACATATTCTCAATTCGAGAATATGTGCCTTGTGTCGACAGCATTGCGGCTAGCCAACAGGGGATGCTTACTCCTCCCGGGCACCTGGTCCCACCTCTAGGTTTCTGGGGGTCCGTTGATGCTCAATTTTGTGCTATATTGTGAGTGCTGTTGATATTATTGTCAGAATCTTCATTTGTATAAAAGATTGCATGGTCTTGACAAATTCAACAATTAGTACATACTTATTTTTGTTGAATGGATGGGTTCTGTCTGTGTTCTGTATAGATTTGTTGATCACATTAGTCTGGCATAATACCACTATATATAAGACCAAATTGAATTATTGTTCAAGGATCTTTAAATAAAATTTTGTTCATTTTCATTTTATTCAGTATAAACATGACAAGAGGGATTGCCCTAACCCTACCAAATCAAGGACATCAAATTTGTAAAACCTGATTATATCAAACTGCAATTATACAAAATCTCCATTGTACATACAGTTTCTACTACAGTTCAACATAAAAGTTATTGACTTTCACAAAAGTACAAATAAAGTATCATGCTGTTTCATAGCTTCATCTTAATATTTTAATTCAAAACTTAACTTTATTAGTTTAAATGATTTTCCAATTCAATACATTACTTACTTCACATGAAGATAAGCTGATGTAATTGTTTTTGAAAAGAAAATTAGAGAACATTTCCAGAATTATTTGTTCCAATAAATCTTTTAAATGTTATAACAAAAGATTATCAAATCTCTGGTGACCTGCTTAAAATACAAACGTAAGTGTAAATATTAATCATGTAAATCATTTGAAATATTTCTAAAACATGAGTCCTGTAGCATCATATCCCACCCTTTCTGCCACGTCTTTTGGTACATTTTGTGGACATAAATAATTTTCATACGTTTTGGCCATAGTACATTGTTTAGACTTAGGATCACTGACGAGGGTTTAGTACCCGAAACGTGCATGTCTGATCCATGCTGTAAATTTATCAGCTAGGCCTTAAATGCTGCTATTGAATTTGAAGACGTTTAACATACTTGTCTTTCATATGTCATCATTGTTTCACTTATTCACATGTCATCATTATAATCTTCAATTGTCACTCAGACAAAGTGTAAAACCTCAAGTTGCCATCATAATCTATCAGAACAAATGACATGCCATCTGGATGAAAAGTGATGGTGTAACAGTCAACTTCTAATGCCACTCTAACACTGTTGTCTTTGTGAGATATTTGTAAAAGTTTTTGAGAAGAAAATGCATCATAACAGCAGACATACACATTGCCCTGGAAGTCAATACCAAGTCCTCTAGGCGATTTCGTGTGCTCTGACAATGGTATTTTTGTGATAGTATCCTCATCCAATCTTCTACAGCAAAAATTATTTCCATCAGTGTAATAAAACATTCGTTGCTTTGGACATCCAGACAGGAATGCTTTATATACCTGAGACGTGACAGGTATAGATTTTCTCAGCTCTCCATTCCTACTAGATATATAAATACAGTTGTTTGATGCATGGACAATCTGATTATCAAAGATACAAAATCCCTCAGCAACATTTTTAAGAGAAATTTCGCCTAGCTCTGTAATCTTTTCCTTGTCAACGCGATATTCCTTCAATATCTTTCCTTTCTTAAAAGAAACGAAGAATTTGTATTCATCCTCTGTGTTATTGATATCAGCAGGTACTTTATAATATGGAATAGTATGCTCACATTGTGCTCCACCATCTATGTTAAACATAACTATTTTATTGTTTCTTGTCACTACTGCTATTTTCGTTCCAAATACTGTCGCCCCGTTACATCCAGTTGGTAGTTTACATGTCCATTTTTCAATCCACTTCATCATGTGAGGTTCCAAATGAATGAAAGGTAATCGTCTTCTTAGATCATCTGAATCCTTTTTGAAAGAATCCATCAAGCCAAGTGTCCCTTTTGTAACTGCAGGGCCGAATGATGATACAGTATCAGCAGTACCTATGCTTTTCAATTTGCAGATTTCTTCAACTTTTTTCAAATCAACAGTGTAACCTTCTGGAAGGGACCCGCTAGCAACATCTGATATTTGTTTCAACTGTTCATCCATTTGTGTCTTCACCTTTTCCAGAGCAACAAAGA
The DNA here is from genome assembly GCA_028142955.1 of Pinctada fucata. Taxonomy (NCBI): domain Eukaryota; kingdom Metazoa; phylum Mollusca; class Bivalvia; order Pterioida; family Pteriidae; genus Pinctada; species Pinctada fucata. The sequence goes on from AP027106.1 coordinate 60,663,726, forward strand.
CTTGTGTCTTAGAACCATACTTGTTCGCTGTCTCCAGCATTTGCCTATCTCCTATAACTGATGTTTTGATCCCTTGCAAGATTTTAAGGATGTTTTGTAATTGTGACTCAGCAGAGCTATCTTTTCTATCAATGTCAGATTCAAACTGTTGCAGTAAAATATCAAGGTTTTTCTTAGCAGCTTCTATGCATTGTGTCATCCTTACTACAGCCTCCTCTCTACATTTCTTTCGTTTTTCACTCATCTTTTCCTTTTCTTTTATTTCTTCTTCAACAGATTCCAACAAAGACTCCAATTTCGTAGTTATGAGTTTGAGAACATCTCCTGACAAATCCTCAGCACACTCTTCAATAGATTTCACATCTTTACAATGACGATGTTTTGTAGCAAAGCACACACTGCAGCACATTTTACTGTGGTCCAAGCAGTAAACTTCTAGGACTTTACTCGGATGCAGAGGACAAAGTTCATCTATCTCTGGAATCGTAGGGTTCTTTTGGTAAGATTCTAAAGTCAAAACGGTATGGTTACTCAAAGCAGGAATGATTTGGTGCAGAGTTTTACATGCTGCACAAATTGCTTCTGCACAATTTTTGCAATAGTGTTCAGCTGGCACATATTTGCTAGTTTTCTCGCAAAATCGACAGTTTTCCTTCTCATTTGTAACGTTTAGTTGTGCGTCATTTGTCGACTGAAAAGATGTAGACAAGAAATAGTTGAGTGGGAACGATTTTGCCCATTTGTCATGAGATAATCCCGGCTCGGGTGCCATAATTTGTTTTCTGCATACGGGACATGCGATGTCGTCTATATTTTTACCGGCAGCAGCAGTAATAAAAGTTTGTAAACAGTCTTCACAAAAGGTATGCAGACAAGGAAGAGAACGAGGTGTCTTCAAAGATTCTAGACAAATAGGACAGACGTACCGAGTACTCTTTGTAGAAGATTTTTCTTCAATGTCATCTTCAGAGGGCATAGCAGTCGCCATTGCAAATACTAAACCGAAACAAATTTGATTGTTCTACTTTCGTTTTTGATGTTTCGTGTAATTCATAAACTGAAACGTATGTCAAATTCCGGAGTTGACAATCGCCAGGCACTGCATGGCTATAATACCTGTATTAATCAAATTCAAATTGTTTATTGGCATATAACACATTTATACAAATGGTTAATTCTAATAATATCTAGCTTTTCTACTTTGATATTTTGCCTGTTTCTACGTTGTATTATTATCTTGACCTGATTTAGGGATACATGTGATTAGCCTTATATTCAATGGTTTCAATGTAAATGTAGGCCTTGTAACTGTTGTTATCTCCAACTTACTGAAAACAAAGATTTTGATGATGACAATATTTTATTTTTGTTTTATCTATTCTGTATTAAATTGATAATAAAACATTTGTTTACTTTCATTTAAAATTGATTCCGATCGAGGTCTATATCGTCACACAGGCTATATATAGTGTTAGCGTAATATCATGTGGGGAAACTGCGTTGTTTTTTTCCTCATTGATATCAATTAGCAAAATCGCGGAACCTTGACGATTCCACCAAAAGTGCCAGAAATGGGAAGAATTAAAAAAAAATAATTTTTCCCCATATGCACCCTTTCAATTTAGTTAGAAACAAAAGAATGCCTTGTGTCTAATTAGAGCTGATCGAATAAGCAACGTAAACCTACCAACGAATCTCGTACTACGTATTGGTACGTAAGGGAACAAAATAAGGGGTGGTCTCAAAAACACAATATTAAATATTAACAATATTAAATATTAACAATATTAAATATTAACAAATGTTACATTTCTTATCTGAATTCGTCAAAAGAATAAATCTGGTAACATTATAAGTGAACTTGACATAAAATTTTCTGTCCTTGATTAGTTCCTCAACTACTGAAATTCCAAGTTTTTGTTTTGGTTTCGTCGTGAAATTGAAATGGAATTTTCATTGACTGATTTAGTGGGATATTTGCTGGCCTTTTTTCGTTGTTTTTGCAATAACAATTCCGTATATCTAACCATGGCATCCATTTCCTGCACAAAAGCCAGAATAACCCCTTCCACTTTTTGACAGGTCTTTTTTTTCTGATATAGTTTGTCAATATATTCCTACAGAAAAGGGGATAGGATTTGTTATGTGTAACCCCAGAAAAACGAATTTTAAAAATCCGTTAAGTTGCTTCCTACGCCAGATGCTCTGGCGTAGGAAGCGTCTCTATCACGTATTTCATTGTTTGGATTGAATATCACTGTCGAAGGTTAAGTACCCAAAACTTGCATGTACATGTATGGTCCATGCTGCAAATTCATCTGTTCTTAATAATGCTATGAATCTGAAGACGTTTAATATAACGATGCAGTTTTCACATTCATTAATGCTTCATTTCAAACGGCTGAAATTTTATCTCAGTACTTTCAGCAGCCAACAAAACGGTCATTCTATTTGGTAAGGAGGTACGTCCCTCAGAAAACCCCATCCTGGGCCCACTTTGATGGGGTCTAAATGCTCCAAGACCCCTTTTGATATTCGGTTTTGCTGTGGGTGCTACAACCTGGTGTTGTTGGAGATGCCCTCCTTTGTTTCACACAAAGTCAAATCCTGTATTCGCCCATAATATGTTTAACAATCGTCTTAAGCGCATAATAGGGAATTCCCCTTCCCCTTTGGTCAGACCGAACAATGTAGAATTTAGGGAAACCAGAGAAAACAGAGGCTCATAGGCTTGTTTATGAGGTACCCTTAGTCTTCAATAAATTGTCCCAATCTGATCTCAATTCGATTTGCATATACATATGACATGTATGACGTGTCATAAGTCTATAAACATTACCGACCACTGGTGACATGGAAATAATAGATCCTTTACATCTAGCCAGTTCACAAGCTGTTATGGCAGGGAACTTGTTTTTACTTCCATCAGGGCCTCAAGGCAACTGTTTATTCTCCTATCTTGAATCAAAAGAGAAAAGTTCATAGAGTCCCAAATGATACCGAGCCATTCTATTTGTTGACATGGTGTTAAATATGACTTTTCAACATTAATTGTCAGACTTGTACTTTGTAATGATTCTGTGACAAATTTTGACTCAAAAACACAACTTGTTTCGTTTTCTGATATACAAAAACCGTCATCTAAATACAGAACTATTTTTATTGAGTTCTTTCGTCAAAGATCTATGTAGATTGGTTAAGTACCAAGCCTAGTGTCCGTCTGGTGACATGAGGATCATATCCACGGTATAAAAGGCGTTTGATGATTCTGACGCATTTTCGATAGTGATGTTGTCTATCTTTGATCCTTCTTATCTTGTTAATAATGTCACCATAAAATGCAGGTTGTGAAATACCCAAAGTAATATACTCTGTTGCCTGTATTGGTCCGAATTTCAGAAGAAGTTGACAATAATTTTTGTAAAATTTCCAGAAAGTCTTTACTAGTTTGTGAAAGCGAAAACCTTGTCCTAAAAGATTCTTGGTAATTTGTAAATTTCTACTATGCAAATCCAAAACATCAGTTCATGCTCTAGCATACCGAATGAGCTGTGAAATATAGATACCATAGGACGGTAATCTAGGAACGTCACCGTCAAGCCAGGGGAAATTTACTATGTTAAATCCAAAATCATCTCTTTTGTTCTCCATTAACAATTTTGATATTTAGGTCCAAAAATGTTGTTTCTGTGTTTGAAACGTTTGCCTTGTTTAGAATCAATTCTTGTGGATAAATAACACTTTTATATTTCTCAAAAACAGGATTGTCGATAGTAAGAATATCATCCAGGTACCTAGAAGTACCAATGAAACATTTCACATCATCATTTGTTCTTTGTTTCTTAAGATTTTGGATAAATTCCTTTTCATACGTGTATAAAAATAAATCTGCAACAAGAGGTGCACAATTAGTACCCATTGGAATCCCTACAACCTGCTTGTAGAGTTTCTCACCAAATCTTACATAAATATTGTCCAAAAGGAAGGACAAGGCAATACACAGGTCACCACATGTTCATGATTTGTATGATTTGTAATCTGTGGCGGAAAAGAAACCCTTCGATTCAGAAGTACAAATATAAGTTTTCCCCCTCTCGATCAAAACACCATTTGATGAGTTTGGACAGTCGATCATTTATTTTGTCGTGAGGAAGCATGGTGTACATATTAGAAAAGTCGTGTGAAGATATCGTATTTGCTTCAAAATTTCTTGATTTCATTTTGTCAATCACATCCCCTGAATTTTTATAGACCAAAAGAAGTCTACGCCATTCCTGTTCATGACAGTTTCACAGTATTTTGCCACGTGTTCCTTTATCACCGTGAGTGCTGACGTCAGATTTCTAGACAAAATTGTAGTTGAGCAGTTGCTAGAATTAGCAATGTATCGAAACTTGTAAGGAGACTTGTGAAGTTTTGGTATACAGTATATTGTAGGGAGATCCAATTTAGAAAATAGGGATGTTAAAAGAAGAAATTTCACTGTTATGTTTGTTCAAAATATCGGGAACACTTTCGTTGCTTTCGATATAAGTATTAGCAATGTTAAAAAAGTCTTCAAATTGAATAGCATCATTTAAGAACAGGTAAATTTGCAGTATGGACCAGACATGCACGTTTCGGGTACTTTACCCTCGTCAGTGATCCTCAATCTAAATAATGTTATACGGCCAAAGAGTGTGAAAGTTATTATGTCCAAAATTTACCGAAAGATGTAGCAGGCTGGGCGGGATATGATCCCACAGGACCCATGTTTTAGAAATTCTAAGAAATTTTGATAACAGAAATTTTCGAATGCGTTGAAGAAACAATCAACCGAAATTGATCGTACTTGGCTACATGTGCCCTCGGAGATTCCTGGTCCACCAGTAGTGGCACTCACCAAGTGATACAAAGGTTAAACGTCTTCAAATTCAATAGCATCATTTAAGAACAGATGAATTTACACCTGATTAATGTTGCAAGGGTAAGATGAGATATGTGTTTTTAATTTTCCAAACGTAAAAAGAAGAGGTCCAAATGGGCAAATATTGCTCATCTGAGTTTGTGATATATTCAAAAACAGGAGTAAATGAATGTTAAACGTCTTCAACTTCAATTGTTAAACGACTTTAAATTCAATAGCATCATTTAAGACCAGATAAATTTACACTATGGACCAGACATGCACGTATAGCATAATTAAAGAACAGATACATTTTCAGCATGGACCAGACATGCACGTTCCGTGTACTTTACCCGATCCTCAATCTAAACATTGTTATATTACCAAAGAGTGTGAAAATTATTATGTCCCAAAATTTACCGAAAGACTTAGCAGGATGGGTGGGATAGGATGCTATTATTGCAACAAAATATACTTGTCAAAATTTCTAACTTACCATTGTACGGGTGTTGATTTTAGTTAAAATGGAATTCAAATCATTTTAACGATAATTGGATTTGAGATACAACCTTTCACTCTTTACTTCAAAATCAAGAAAAACGAATTTTCTTTCAACGGAAACAGACCATGACGAAATTTGTATTTTGAACACTTTTCATGAAGTTCGCGTATTTTATCGGTAAATTACAATCAAACAACACTTAAAGAATTGTTTGTACCAAGTTTGATCGGAAAAACATAAATTAAATTGAATATATTTGTAACAAAAGCGATAATAAACAAGTAAAACTAAACAAATTTGCCTTAAAATGGCTGCGTGCGCATAACTCTTGTGAGAAGCGCGTCAAATGAGCTTCCATTAACCAAACGTCCTTTTCTATGTTAACTTTTCATGAAAAGGGGCATAGCACAGAAAAAATAGATACCGCATTCGCAGGAAATGTTTCAAGACAAAAATTCTTTCTCGGTATACCAGTGATAGTGAAGTGTTATTGACTCGTAACGCATCAGAAAATTAATAAGTATATCACGACGAAATAACATTATCAATCACCGATATTTCAAAATCCAAAGAACGAATCGCATGATAACCGTAAGAACCTTTCTATGGTAGCCTTGTCAGTAAAGACACAAATTTTTATTACAAACCGGAAGCGGATGATTCTTTGCTACAATGCTGTAGAATTTGAAGATACACATCGCAGGATGATCATTTTATTCATTTACACTTGAAAAACTTTCGTTGTTTTTCTAAATGTTGATATTAAATAATTGATTTCTACAAATCGTAATATTCAAGTAACTGAAAAAATATAAGTTAGAAATTTTGACTAGTATATGATAAAAGCATATTTTGTCCTTCTTACTGAGTTCATGATGTGATAATTGGTTTAAGGTAGTGATACACTGGTCTTTGTTGTTTTGAATTTGCCGTTGTTGGCAATGGAAAATGTTTGCATGAGTCTATTTGGGAAGTACTCAGAACTTCAATGTTTCCTATTGTAACCCCACCAAGTGTCACTACACATCCCTTTTACATACAATAATTAAAACTGATTCAAATATAAACAGGGGGGTTACATATTAATGAAGAATTCGTAAACGAGGATTTTAATACTTCCAAAATGGTAAAAATGGATACAAAATTTTACATGTTTTTAAATATCTCCCTTAATTTTCGTCATATGTCTTTAATTTATATCCCATTCGCTTATACGTTCAAATCGAACTCTCGCTAGCATACTTTTCTGTCCTTTATTGGTGTAATTCAACCTACAAAGCTGCAGAAGTACCGAGTTCAATCTCAAGACAACGCACGACAGTATGATAATCGAAATATTTCTCCATATCAAAATGTATATCATAAATGTTACTCATATGATCTTTTCCATTTGTTATCAAGAGAGCGAAAAAAAATTCTCTTTTTACATAATCTTTTCTTTATCGTCAAATATTTGATACTAATTAAGAAAAGTTAAAATAGGAGGATAATAATGAGAAATGTTATGATAAAGAGCAGGTAACCAAAATTAAAACGTTGCAGTGATTACAGAGGAACATACATGAGAATAAAGCTGTGTTTGTGAAACACGAATGCCCCCGGTGACATCTTTGTTAGTATAAACACTATTTTCTGTTAAGTACATGTATGTGAAAAATCAAGGTCAGGGTCACTTGGTCAAAAATTTCTGGTATCGATGGAAAAATCTTGCGACAAGGAATACACATGTGAAATATCAAAGCCCCATCACTTACCATTCAAAAGTTATTCCCAGTGTTAAAGTTTTTGTAAAGTAAGTCAAAGGTCCAGGTTCAGGTCACGAGGTCAAAAATTTTGATGGAAAGGTCTTTTCACAAGGAATACACATGTGAAATATGAAAGCCCTACCACTTACCATTCAAAAGTAATGCCCAATGTTAAAGTTTTTGTAAAGTAGATTAAAGGTCAAGGTCACAAGTTCAAAACTTTTGGTATCATTGGAATAGTCTTGTCACAAGGAATACACATGTGAAATATGAAAGACGTACCACTTACCATTCAAAAGTTATGCCCAATGTTAAAGTTTTTGTGAAGAAGATCAAAGGTCAAGGTCACGAGTTCAAAACTTTTGGTATCATTGGAAAGGTCTTGTCACAAGGAATACACATGTGAAATATGAAAGCCCTACCACTTACCATTCAAAAGTTATGCCCAATGTTAAAGTTTTTGTAAAGTAGATCAAAGGTCAAGGTCACAAGGTGAATAATTTGGTATCATTGGAATAGTCTTGTCACAAGGAATACACATGTGAAATATGAAAGACGTACCACTTGCCATTCAAAAGTTATGCCCAATGTTAAAGTTTTTGTAAAGTAGATCAAAGGTCAAGGTCACGAGTTCAAAACTTTTGGTATCATTGGAAAGGTCTTGTCACAAGGAATACACATGTGAAATATGAAAGCCCTACCACTTACCAATCAAAAGCTATGCCAAATGTTAAAGTTTTTTAAAAGTAGATCAAAGGTCAATGTCTAGGTCAACAGGTCAAAAATTTTGGTATCAATGGAAAGTTCTTGTCACAAGAAATACATATGTGAAATATGAAAGCCCTATCACCTCCCATTTAAAAGTTATGTCCAATGTTAAAGTTTTTCGGACAAACAGACAGACAGACAGGCAACAGACAAACAGACGGACAGGCCCAATACTATATGCCCCGAATCTTTGATTCCGGGGGCATAAAAAGAAACAAGAGGCCCAAGGGGTCACATCGCTCACCTGAGTTGCAAACAATAGGATGATAGTGGACAATTTGGTAGAGGACCTTGAGTACTTGCTTCCAGTAAGGTTTCGTTAAATTCTGTGTACCAGTTTCAGAGGAGATGTCGAAAAAGTTTCATCTACTCAGAGCCCTTGGTGGCGATATTTGTTAAACGATGGGCACGAAAAACACAAACGTGGTAGAGGACCTTGAGTACTTGCTTCCTGTAAGGTTTCATGAAATTCTGTGCAGCGGTTGCAGAGGAGAAGTCGAAAATGTGTCAGCCAATCAGAGCCCTCGGAGGTCATATTTGTTAACCGATCGGCACGAAAAACACGAACTTGCCTGGTAGAGGACCTTCAGTTCTTGCTTCCTGTAAGGTCTCGTGAAATTCCGTGCAGCGGTTTCAGAGAAGTCGAAAATGTTAGAAAGTTAACGACAGACGACGGAAGCCGGGCGACAGACGACGGACGACAGACGACGGACGCCGCCCTATGACAATAGCTTTCTTGAGCTTCGTTCAGGTGAGCTAAAAAACAAACAGAAGGACAATACGCGAACAATAACATCACATCATGAAAACATAGGACAGCAAAATATATATGAACGCGTGAATAATTATATGTGACGCAACTCAAATGAAAAATGCAATGATCGCTGTGCGATATAAGTCCCCTACCGGCGGCATAAATTTATGACTTGCATCTCTGTTCATCAGTTCATCTTCTGCAACAACAGCCAAGAAAAGTCTGGGAAACTGAATTCACGAAATTTGCTAAGTCCAATGGCCATAACTCTTGTGAAAATTAGTCAGTCTCAATTAAACTCAAATCTGCATCACACTATAAATTGTATTCACATACAAAAAATCAGCTCATTATCTGCAATAACAGGCATGAAAAAGTCCGGGAAACTAAAAATTTCATGAAATTTGCTTAGTCCAAGGGCCATAACTCTTGTAAAAATAGGCCAATGGAAACCAAACTCAAACTTGGTCTGTATCACACTGAGATGTCTTCATTTACCAAAAATCAGTGCATTATTTGCAATAGAACCAAAGAAAAGTCCGGAAACTGAAATTTTCATAAAATTTGCTAAGTCCAAGGGCCATAACTCTTGTAAAAATAGATGAATCTAAAGCAAACTCAAACTTGACCTGTAACCCATTGAGATATATCCACATACCAAAAATGAGTTCAATATATGCAACAACAGCGGAAAAAAGTCCGGAAAACTGAGATTTTCATAAAATTTGCTAAGTCCAAGGGCCATAACTCTTGTAAAATTAGGTCAATCAAAAGCAAACTCAAACTTGATCTGTATCACATTGAGATATATCCACATACCAAAAATGAGTTCAATATATGCAACAACAGCGAAAAAAAGTCCGGAAAACTGAAAATGGGACAGACGGACAGACGGACAGACGGACGGACGGACGGACAGACAGACAGACAGACAGAGAGGAAACTAAGAGTCCCCTTCGGCGTTGCCGGTAGGGGACTAATAAATGCGGCGCAGCACAATTTTTTAGGACATTTTAAATTTTTATTTTATTTGTCAATGTTAGAGAGAGATTTAAAGCTCAGTGAACGTGAAAGTGAACAAGTATTAGATATCTAATGGGTTTTTTCACATCATGGCAATGGAGTGAGAAAACCACAAAAATATGCCAAAATGGAGCACTGTAGAACTATAAGAAATCCGAAAAATCCGAAGAGGTGATGCCAGACACTGTACATGATTCATAAGGAATACGGTTGCATATTACGCGATATGCAAATGATATGATCCACGGGAACCCCAATCGATTCAACCAGGTAAATACATGTTCTGTCTAAAAACACTTTAAAGAAATTTATTTAAGGCTAATTTAAAACCAAAATGATTTACCTTGGTTCGTAAATATATACATAGATTCCTTATGACAAAGTCTTGAATGTCATACAAAGACCCATAAATTTGCGGTAATAAGTTATCTATTGTTTGAACAGATGTTCAGGAATGCACCAAATAAACACAAAAACCAAGATTTAAGTAAATTTGTAAGAAAGGAGGTGATCTCTGACAACACTCGATTGCAGCTATCATAGCAAAACACCCCATGCAAAACACAGAGCAGACAAGTACAGGAAGAGAAGCAACAGGGGCAAGGAACACCAAATCACATAGTAACGTCAAACACAAAAGACTACACATAAACCAACGAGACCAATGGGCAATCGGTGCCGACTTAGAACGACCATCTGTCACCCAAGTATAGCAGATGGTGTTGTTATCCGGATTACGTGCGCTCAACCTTTTCACTTTTCCGATTACCCAGAGGTATCTAAGAATATAATGGTTGTGTAAAATAACATCCTCACTGTAAGATGACCAAATATACAACATTAAGAAGAGGCCAAAAGCAATGCAAATATATATAAAAATAGAGTGCTTATAGAATTTATTCCGTGCTCTGCGGGCTGTAGAAAGCTCACGATGCTATCACCCGAGGAATCCGACGGAAAATTCGACGAGAACAGGTTGCCTGGGCTCTGACAGCTCTAAAGAGGTTTGGACAGGGCACGTCATGGAGTCCTGTCGTCACAGTCAGTCAGAGAACAATTCTTAAGAAAGCGCTTTAGATTGCTCAAGTACCAAGGGAAGAGTCATTCTGGTGACACCCTTTACAAATCGGCTTTATTAAGATCCTATCTTATCATTTTGTATTTATTACCACTTTTCGCGATCAGATGTATATTTCAATACTAAAGAGACATTCCATGACAAAGTTTATTGGTTTTTTCATGATAGCACGTCCGATGTCATTGAAATCATCTAAATAGGCCAAAAGTCAACAAATACACCATCAAAGCAATATTCTGATCTACATTTACCAACTTTCGGTCACGTTTTAGCAAAACTGGTTTGATCTATGTTCAGTATTAAATGTTGTGGAAATACTTATGGCAATAGCGTAGCGAATGAAAACTATGTTTCGCTGGAAATATTAAGCGACATACATGTATGAGAAAGAAAAACATACGTACCCTCTCATCGAAGCGAATGTTTATACCTTATTTATCCCACCCTAACAATATCGCGTTTAGTATATAGGCCCCCTGATAAAGGATGCCTATCCTAAAACTGAATAAACAGTATATGACCATAAGAACGGATACATTTCCTGAACCCGATACATGATAATTTTTCACGTAATTTTGATGATCTTCAAATAATTAATCCGATAAAGTGTAAAACCTCAAGTAGCCACTATATAATAGAATAAAATAGAATCTATCAAAACAATTGACATTCCATATGGGTGAAAAACGATGATGTAACAACTAACATCTAATGCCACTCATTGTTTTCTTTGTAAAATATTTGTAATAGTTTTTTTGGTAGAAAGTGTATCAAGATAGCAGACATACACATCGCCCTGGAAGTCGATACAAAGATCTCTAGGCTCTTCCGTATGCTGTGATAGTGGTATTTTTGTGACAGTATCTTTATACACTCTTCGACAGCAAACAGTTGTACCATCTGTGTTGTTAACAACATATTGTTTCGTTCACCCAGCAATGTATGCCATAGCTACTATAGATTTTGATGGAATCAATTGTCAATCAATATTACAGATGTAGACATAGTCTGATCATCAAAGAAAGAAAATTCCTAAGCAACACCTTAAGTGAAATTTGGTCTAGCTCTTTGATCCTTTTGTTGTCGATGTGATATTCCTTCAATATCTTTTCATTCCAAAATAAGGTTCTAAATTCTTGAGGCGGTGTCCCTTTAGATAATCTGCATCTTTCATAAAAGATTGCATTGCGCTCAGAGTTCCTTGAGTTTCTGCAGGGCGGGATGGAGATACTGATTTAGAAATACCTATGCTTTTTAATTGGCAGATTTTTTCAACTTCCTTTAAATAAACAGTGTAACCTTCTGAAAGGGATTTACTCGCATCAACACCTGGTACTAGTTTCATCTTTTCATTCATTTGAATTTTCACCTTTTCCAGAGCAACGAAGACTTGTGTCTTAGAACCAAACTTGGTAGCTGTCTCCAGTATCTGCTTGTCGAACATAACTGATGTTTTGATCCATTGCAAGATTTTCAGTAAATTTTGTAATTGCATCTCATCAAATGAATCTTGCCAATGAATGTCCGATTCAAACTTTTGAAGTAGAACGTCAAGGTTCTCTTTAGCAGCTTTTATGCATTGTGTCATCTGAACTACAACCTCCTCCTTGCATTTCTTCCGTTTTATACCAAGGTTTTCCTTTCCTTTTATTTCATCTTCAACCGATTTCAATAAGGACTCTAACTTCGTAGTTATGAGTTTCAGAACATCTGCGTTCAAAATTTCAGCACATTCTTCAATGGATTTCACATCTTTACAATGACGATGTTTTGTAGCGAAGCACACACTACAGCACATTGTACTGTGGTCCAAACAGTAAACTTCTATAACTTTACCGGGATGTAGAGGGCAAATTTCATCTATTTCAGGTATCATAGGGTTCTTCTTACAGTATTCTAATGTCAAAATGTTATGATTTTTCAAGCTTGGTACATTTTGATGAAAGCTTTTACATCCATCACAGATTGCTTCGGCACATTTTTTGCAGTAGTGTTCAGCTGGGACATTTTTGTTAGATCTCTCGCAGAATCTGCAATTTTCTATCTCAGTTTTTTTGTCTGATTGCAGGTCTTGTAACATCAGAAAAGACGTAGACATGTAGTAGTTGATTGGAAACGATTTTGCCCATTTATCACGTGGTAATCCTAATTCAGGTGCCACAATCTGTTTTCTACATACAGGACAAACAACGTCTTCTGAACTTTTACCGAAAGCTGCAGTTATCAAAGTTTGTAAACAATCTTCACAAAAGGTATGCAGACAAGGAAGAGAGCGAGGAATCTTCATAGATTCTAGACAAATAGGACACACGTACCGATGACTGTTTGTAGAAACCTTTACTCCACTATCATCTTCAGGCGTCGTAGTTGCAGTTGCCATTGCAAATGTTAAATCGAAAAAATCAAATTCATTTACCAACTTTTACATTCGTTTTGATGTCTACTGTAATCTGTAAACTGAAACGTTTGTAAAATTCCGGAGTCGACAAGCACCAGGTCTGCATGGCTGATAACCTTTAGCACGTGTCTGTATTTATTACATTATCTAGCTTTCTACCTTGCATTTAAATAAGTTCATTTTGCCTGAGTCGACATTGTACTTTTATCTTGATCTGATTTGCGCTTGTTGATATTAAAATTAATTGGTCTGCCTTATAATCTTATAATCAATGGTTCCTACTGTAGGCCTTGTAACTGTTGCTAAATCTTTTTTTTTTTTTTTTTGTTATCTTTGTTTAACAGAAAAAAACGACTTTGATTGAAATATTACATTTTTGTAGATTTATAATAAAATATTTACTTGCATGAAATTGATCCTGAGGTCTTTACCGTAATAATAGGTCAGTGTAATTGTTATATCATATGGAAGAATGCGTCCCGTCTTTCCTCATTGTTAATGAGCGGAATCAGGTCACTAAAAAGTGAAGTTTCACCAAAAGGAAGAATCCAAATAGTTTGCCCCTATATACACCCTTCTTTGTGTTTGTATCATGACACGGTTTTCCGACGAAAAGTAGAATACCAGACATAGATGATCACTGACAAACAAGGGAGGAGATCTCCAACAAGACCCCGTTGCAGTATCAACAGCAAAACAACAAAACACCCGATGCAAAAACACAAAAGACGAGTACAGCACGAGACGAAAAAGAGACACACGACATGCAAACATCAAACACAAAAGACTACACATAAACCGACGAGACCAATGGGCAACGGGTGCCGACTTTGGACGGCCATTTGTCACGCAAGTAGCAAATGGTGTGGTCATCCTGGTTACGTGCGCACAACCCTCTCACTTCTCCAATTACCCAGAGGTCTCGAAGAACGTACAATTGTGGAGTAAAACAACCTCCTCACTGTAAGATGACCTCACACAAACAAGAAAGCGAATTGTAGAGGCCCCAGAAACACAGATGAATATGTAAATGGATATAAAAAGAGGGCATGCGATATACAGTCCGTTAAAGAACACAATGAAATTAAAACACTTCAAAGTGTTAAGTACTCGAAACGTGCATGTTTAGTCCAGTGCTGCTAATTTTATCTGTTCATAAGGTCTCGGTACACACCCCGTCGCAAGAATTGCATGAAATTAGAGGGCCAGTTTGGGTTTTCTGTCAATGGTTGCTATGGCAACAGTTTTACAATTATTTTTTCTGTGCTGTATTACCACCAAGACTGCAATGTTTCATAACAGTGCTATATCATATCTACAGCTTACTTACCTTTGACATAATAATCAATAAGCTTAGCATCAAATATCACTAAAAATGAGTAAAAAATCCCCAAAGTGACCCAATTTCTGACCCCTCTGACCTCAAAAATAACACTTTTCCACAAATTTTGAATCTGTCAATTTCTTGCACAAATCTTGCTCTTTCCAATGATACCACACTCAATGTACATTCATAGATTCAATTTTCCACAATGTCAGCAGCTTTGTCAAACACATGTATACTTACACTTCAATTCTGCCCATTTCCCCCACATGTCATTTGAGTGTATACAAGAAGTCAGCTAGCTACACATAAAATCAGGAGCAGTTTCGTATTTCAAGATCAGTTTATTTTCACCAGGAAAGCCTTCTTAGCAAGTTTAAAGTAGTTCTCAAATGAAGTATGGTCAAATTTGGTTCATAAGGCAGCCTTGTATAAAATACCCATTTTTGACAGTGGTCACTACGAAAATAACCCTTGTCACAATAAAGGAAGGGGGGTGTACCGAGACCATAAGCATTTTATTTTTCACCCTTCGAAGAATTTTTTTTGCGATGATACCAGAATATGAGGTCTTTTGCTTTAAACGCAACTTTCTTTTTTGTGTTGCGCACTTTAGTTTTGTCGCACTACTCTGTGGAAAGAACCATACAACGCGAATAGCCATTTCGCTTGTTGATCCAAAAATGAAAGAAACAGTACAATACAAAAGTATAAGATTTTCACATTTTCATGCTATTGACTATCATTCAATGGAATTAAAATGATTTAAAATGTCTAAAATCATATTTTGATCAGCAGTTGCCATTGCAACGACAAAAATTTGTCGCTTCGGAGCTCGATAAACTGCTCCACATAGTAGCGGAAGTGGAAAACACTGTCAACAGCAGTAATAAGGTTTGGAAGAAAATGGTTGCTATGGTAACCACATTTGTCCATATTTGACTATATCCTACTAAATATACTATTTCTGTATACATAGATACTGAAATTTTTCATCTACATCTATAAATTATTCTGTAAAAGTGGTAGACTGGCACCATCTTGCCACAGGCTGAGTATCATTCCTTCAAAAAATGAACTGAACACTATGGTACCATGAATTTTCATAACAATCAAAAAAATTTTGTTTTTAGCTTTACCACTCCAAAGTTGGTATTATATGAAACAGCAGAGTCAAGACCTACAAAATAAGTAAAGTGTTGCCATGGACACCAATTTTGAAAATTTGAATCTGAGCGACAATTGCTTATGGTCTCGGTACACACCCCGTCGCAAGAATTGCATGAAATTAGAGGGCCAGTTTGGGTTTTCTGTCAATGGTTGCTATGGCAACAGTTTTACAATTATTTTTTCTGTGCTGTATTACCACCAAGACTGCAATGTTTCATAACAGTGCTATATCATATCTACAGCTTACTTACCTTTGACATAATAATCAATAAGCTTAGCATCAAATATCACTAAAAATGAGTAAAAAATCCCCAAAGTGACCCAATTTCTGACCCCTCTGACCTCAAAAATAACACTTTTCCACAAATTTTGAATCTGTCAATTTCTTGCACAAATCTTGCTCTTTCCAATGATACCACATTCAATGTACATTCATAGATTCAATTTTCCACAATGTCAGCAGCTTTGTCAAACACATGTATACTTACACTTCAATTCTGCCCATTTCCCCCACATGTCATTTGAGTGTATACAAGAAGTCAGCTAGCTACACATAAAATCAGGAGCAGTTTCGTATTTCAAGATCAGTTTATTTTCACCAGGAAAGCCTTCTTAGCAATACCCATTTTTGACAGTGGTCACTACGAAAATAACCCTTGTCACAATAAAGGAAGGGGGTGTACCGAGACCTAAATGATGCTATTGAATTTGAAGCCGTTTAACATTTGTAATACTTAATGAGTGTCACTGCTGTTGGACGAGGAGTCCTCAAGGGTACATGTAGCCAAGTTCGATCAACTTCGGTTTCTTCAACGCATTGGAAAAATTTTCTGTTTTCAAAATTACTTAAAATTTCTAAAAGGTGGGTCCTGTAGCATCATATCTTACCAATATCCTGCTACGTCTTTCGGTAAATTTTTGGACATTATAATTTTCACACTTTTTGGCAATATAACATTGTTAAGATTGAGGATCACTGACGAGGGTTAAGTACCCGAAAAATGCATGTCTGGTCCATGCTACCAATTTATCTGTTCATAAATTAGGTTACTGATTTTGAAGACGTTAAACATTTATATCACATGGTGAGTGCCACTGCTGGTTGAACAGGAGTCCCCGAGGGCACATGTCGGCAAGTTCGATCAACTTCGGTTGATCGTCTCTTCAACGCATTCGAAAATTTCTGTTATCAAAATAAAAGGTGGGTCCTGTAGCATCATATCCTACCAATATCCTGCTACGTCTTTCGGTAAATGTTTGGACATAATTTACACTTTTTGGTCATATTAAATTGCTTAGATTAAGGATTAGGGTTATGTATCCGAAACGTGCAGGTCATTGATCTGTTCATAATTGATGCTATTGAATTTATAGGCATTTAACATTTGATTCATTCAGTATTATTAAAAACATAAACATGTCATATTTGTTAATGGAGATTGAAGCTTTACAAAGACATGGTCTTTTTTTAAAGTTATTTATTCTTTGTACCAGAAAAAAAAATTACAAGTATGATCCGTTCTTTAATTCCGGTGGAATGATACTGAATATATCTGTCATGTTGAGTCTGACATAAGACCTGCGAATAAAGATGTAAATATGGTGCAAATAGAATTTAAATGACTATTATCATCTATACAATTGACGTAAGAGAGGGACTACATGGCAATGAAACCTAGAAAACCCACATGGACAATACACACAAAGTGCTTTCAACAAAGGCAACATGAGGCATCGGTGAGCAAAATTAACAAAGAGTACTGGTGGTTCTAAAGAAAAAGACGAATTGGATATACCAAAAATATCAAGGAGAAATTCAGATGGCGCCATCGTTTAATTTCCTAGAGGCTCCAATGTACTATGACATCTACTCAGAACATTAAAGACATATGTGGATGACACTTGGCTATATTACTCAGTGTCCTGCATGGCGCTTACCTTTGATAAGCAAAGGGAGCACCACCCTCGAAGGAAGCTCTGGCATTTGCAATATATGCAAAATTGTTCGTCAAGTCATAGACTGAAACCAGCAGATCACCAGTCTGCACTATGGGTACTACGTCACGAATTATCGTCTCTGCTGTGATGTTACCATGATATTTTGTAAGCTGACGCGCCATGACGTCATTATAGGCAGGGCAATTCCAGTCCATTCCTATAATCAAATAAGACAAATACACTTACATTACGCCATCTTCTATATAGCTACGACTTTTCAATCGTTAAGCCATTCTGTTTACAGCATTTCAATACCGTATAACCATAACGTTTCGCTATATTTGTGAGTGATTTGGAATCACAAAAATTATGAATTCTCGCGAAAAGTGTGTTCGGTAAGGTATAACATAAATTTGTATATCGGTTGCATTTTGTTCTTATTGAACATGTGTCATTCTTCACATACATGTATCCCTATTCAAAATAAAGAGAAGTAAATCGAACGTATTCTTATGATATGAATAATTGAAACTTCGATAATGTGAGGTACATAACAATGAAATCATATGCATGTACATTTTTTGTAATTTCGAAACTCGCGAAATTTAAGACACCCTATTTTACCATGAAATCGTAAAATTTGATACTCGCTAAAATTTTTGCTTATACCTAGTTAAGTCAGCACTATCCAGCTCTGTCACCTGAAAGAAGCTTTGCTTTGATTCTTCTTTCAATTTGACATCATATATATTATTTTGCTATTTCGGAAACTTGTTTATTCATCGAAATTAAAGAAGATATACATCTAAGCACCATCCCGCCAATGTTATTTTGGTCATAGATTTCACTTAATTATGCCACGGAATCGACCCTACACAAAAATGGAGACGCGCACTTTCTGCGAAGTAAATGTAAAAATTTAAACTTTGAAAATAAAGCTAAAGGGCGCTTCTGAAATTCATTTGGCTGTCAGAAAATCAAATCACTTCGGCAATTAATAATGAGATAAAGAAGATCACGACGACAATCTCAACAGTACTCCCAATAGAGCACCAAATTGAGCATCGACGGACTCGTGGCAAGCTAGAGTTTGGACCAGGTGCCCAGGAAGAATAACCATCCCCTGTTTGACTAGCCGCACCTGCTAGCCAATAAGTACCAGTGGTCGCTGATGAGGATTTACTATCCGAAACACGTGTATGGTGCATTAGAATTGGTATGAAATTTTCTTCAAGAAGGTTAAAAGTTGGAACATATTTTTCATTACTATTAGATTCATTTGGTTTGTTATGTTACGAATATAAATACGAAGCCTTTCCTGATCGATAGCAACACGCGTCAGTATGCTTAATTGTCAGTTTAGAAAATCAAAATTTATTTATTTTTTAACGTTTAACAAACAAGTTACACAACTTATATTAATGTCTCGCGTTTGCACAGATGTTAGCGTGAGGGGGTCCAAGGAGCAGGATGAAACCGGAGTAACTGGAGAAAAACCCCCTGCATGCAGAGGCCTCGGTGGGGGACCACCCACTCTCCCACATTAGACCTTTTGCCGAATCTGGGATTCGAACCCTGGACCTTAGAAATGAGAAGCGACCGCGCTACCACTGCGCCAACCCGGCCGTTTGGTCCGTAATGGTCAGTTTGGTCCAACAATTGAATTTTTTAAGGTATTTCAAAGTTCACGAAGTAATTAGTCTTGATACAAATTGTCATTATTTAGCGTTCTAGTTTGCAGATGGGTAGTTTGATACAAAAAGTTTTTACTATGACCTCTGCCCTTACTTTGAATATTTCTTAATCTAACTTCAAGCTTACATCAGTTTCCATATCTTTTTCTCTTTGATTTATTTTTGAACTATATTCTTAGGTACACTTACATACCATGATAAACAACATTGTCAATTTTGGGGTGCCAGTAAGCATCTGGTCTCAGGTTCTTGTCATCAAAAAAGTATGCTACTTCCCCTGAATATTCTACACTACGGAACTGTCGACTCTGTAAAGACAAAACAAACTGTAACGGCTTGTAGCCAATAAAAGAAAGAGAGACTATCGGTTTGAGAAAAATAATCTGATTGGCATATAAATGTATAAAGCTTTGACAAAATGCCAACAATGTGAAGCTGAACCATAGCTAGATGCTTACCCTCTTCAAATACATTAGCATCATTTTAGAGCGGTTAGATTTACAGCATGGACCAGACATGCACGTTTCGGGTAATTAACCCTCGTCAGTGATCCTCTACCTACACAATGAAATGTGGCCAAAATATGTGAAAATTATGTCCTGAATATACCGAAAAACGTAGCGAGATGGCTGGGATATGATGCTACAGGACCCAGGTTTAATAAATTTGAGAAAATTTTGTAAACAGAAATTTTCAAATGCGTTTGAAGAAACGACCAACCGAAATTGATCGAACTTGGCTACATGTACCCTCGGGGTGGTAGGTTCACATATCACTAATAATACCCATCGCAATATTGCTCCTTAAATAAAAATTGTACACTTCGCATCCTCGCCAGGGAGCCTTATAGATCGATAGCGCATATATACTATATACCTACGCTCTTCATAATACTCTACATCTGGTGGGTTTTTTTTTCAAATAGAAAAATAACAGCACGACCTCGATAATGTTCGGGACCATATATCTTCAAGCTAAGTTGAAAGAAACAGTTAAACAAAAGAAATACCTAAGTGTATATGTATGAAATATGGCAGGGTATGTATATACCCCTATTCATGGAGTTTAGCAAATGCTAAAATTGAAAGGTACTACCTCGAAGATAAAATGTGCAAAGTTAATACGAGGCTTTAGTTTTGAAGTGTCGACTTCACGTCTGAATTCAATATCGTTCTATATCTTATCGCAGAGGGTTTTAAAGTTAGAGGATCCCACAGGTTTCAAGTTTGAAAAAATTCACTGCAGATTGTTATGGGCCAGAATACCCCAAAACGCCAGCAAAAATCAGACAAAGACAGAATATAAATTTACAAGTTTAATTATGTACAAAATATATATATTTCAAATGATTACAACTTACAATACAATGTCCGGATCAAAGTGTCCGTTATGGTCCACAAAGTCTATCGAATGTATGGTTTCCGGTAATCACAAACGTTCTCGAAAGATCAGTGTCCAAACGTTGTTAAATGGATTAAAGTCTCAACAAATAAAGTGTCCCAGTATATCAGAATAGATGAATGAATCGTGTCTATGAATGTGTACGAATGCCCCATCAACACAGTTCCTCAGAGGTATTTATACTTAATATCAATGAATTTACCAGAAGCTTCTAGAACAATGACTCATTACAAATGATTAACAATAGAGTAAATTCTAGAAATCACAGTCATGTGATGATAATGATGTAACAAAGAACATACTGGAATATTCTTCAATGAAATAAACATAACATAGTAAAAACTAGAAAGAATTATTATAAAATCATCAAATAACATGACTAAGTACATGTGTACCTACACATAAAGTAAAACTAAAATAATACATGACCCACAACACCTCCCCCCTTAAAAAAAGTTTGAATGTCAATGAAAACTTAGGTGGTAAATTCTGCAAAAATCACTCATGAAACTCTCGATAGTGCATCTGCAATCACATTGTCTTTGCCCTTGATATGTTTAATAATGATATTGTACTCTTGCAACAATAAACTCCACCTTGTAAGTTTTTGATTCTTGTTTGACATTTTGTGCAAAATTGTGAGAGGGTTGTGGTCAGTATACACAAGAATGGGATGTAAAGTAACATTCAAATAAACATCAAAATATTGTAAAGCTAACAATAACGCAAGACATTCTTTTTCAATAGTAGAGTAATTCTTTTGACATATTGTCAATTTCTTTGAAAAATAACAAACAACTCTATCTACACCATCATCATTTTCTTGAAATTTTGGTACTAATCGGATGTTTTTGGCGGAGTCGAATTCAGACTTGACAAGCGAAGGAACAGGATTTTCCTTAACACTTTTCTCTAATTTTAACTTTTCTAACTCAAACTGGAGTTCTTTCTCGTGCATACGTTCCTGTTTCTCTCTTTCTTCTTTTTCTCTTTCAAATTGTAAATGTCTTTCTTTTTCTTCTTTTTCAAATTCTCTTTCTTTTTCAAATTGTAATTGTATTTTCATTTTCTCTAATTCAAACTCATATTTTGACATTTTGGTTTTGCTTGAAACAGGTTCAACAGGAAAATCGTATGACGAAAAGATTTCCTTAGCTAAAAGCTCTTTCAATTGAGCCACAATATTTCTAATTTCTTGTTTTCTCATAGAAGATTTTACATCTAACTTCAAGTGAAGACCTAAACCAATCAAATTATCTTTTTCCAATGATTCGAACTCATCTACAGTCGGCGATTTCAAAAATCCAGTGACCGAAAAAACCATGATTGATTTCTGCTGGCAAAAGTTTTGAGAATTTTCCTTTTTTTCAAAAAACGAACTTTACGTAAAAATGCAAATATGCAGAGATTACGATCCCGGACGAGCCCCCAATTCTGTTATGGGCCAGAATACCCCAAAACGCCAGCAAAAATCAGACAAAGACAGAATATAAATTTACAACTTTAATTATGTACAAAATATATATATTTCAAATGATTACAATTACAATACAATGTCCGGATCAAAGTGTCCGTTATGGTCCACAAAGTCTATCGAATGTATGGTTTCCGTTAAAAGATCAGTGTCCAAACGTTGTTAAATGGATTAAAGTCTCAACAAATAAAGTGTCCCAGTATATCAGAATAGATGAATGAATCGTGTCTATGAATGTGTACGAATGCCCCATCAACACAGTTCCTCAGAGGTATTTATACTTAATACCAATGAATTTACCAGAAGCTTCTAGAACAATGACTCATTACAAATGATTAACAATAGAGTAAATTCTAGAAATCACAGTCATGTGATGATAATGATGTAACAAAGAACATACTGGAATATTCTCTGATGAAATAAACATAACATAGTAAAATCTAGAAAGAATTATTATAACATCATTAAATAACATGACTAAGTACATGTGTACCTACACATAAAGTAAAACTAAAATAATACATGACCCACAACAAGATAACTACGACTTCTTAATGAATTTCATCAGCTTGTATAATCGTTTCTCTTCTCAGTATCGATGAGAAAGTTATATATATCCACCCAAATTATTGATAGACAGCCATATTTTTTTTTTAAGTTGAGGCTGACCAAGAAAAAGGGTAAAACCTCTGGGCCGAAACCTCTTGGGTCTGAACAAGAAAATAACGAGACCTCTAGCAACCACTTTTCTGACCTTCTTCGGACTGAAGAAGGATACGGAATAAAAA
The DNA here is from genome assembly GCA_028142955.1 of Pinctada fucata. NCBI lineage: Eukaryota > Metazoa > Mollusca > Bivalvia > Pterioida > Pteriidae > Pinctada > Pinctada fucata. The sequence goes on from AP027106.1 coordinate 60,686,668, forward strand.
ATATCGAAAAATCGAACACGGACACTCTGAATTTTTAGGAATTTGGGTCATAGGGGTTATCGATCTTAACTGAGGGATCCTCTACCTTAAAGCAAATTGGGAGATTTAAGGAATCATTGTAATATAAGCTCCAATTCTTTTCACTAGCGCCACCTACAATATATTGCGTTTTAACAACAGAGGTATATGGAGATTTAATTTTACAAATTCGACGATGTTATCGTCGTTACTGCATATTTTCTAAATAAAACATCTTATGGCTTCTTTTTTCCTGAATCTAGATCGACCTTTCGAAATAAATTTTACGTTTTCAATAAAAAAAAATTCAGGGACGCTGTATCTTTAACGGTTCTATTATTTTATCACTAACTTATATAGCTTTTATCACTATATAGCCATGTCTTTCTGATACATTTGTACTATCCATTCATTCCATTTTTTTTTTCTTTCTGCTAGTCAGAATGCTTGGAGGAGGGGTCAGATGAAGCGTCGAGTCTTCTGAAATTATTTTTCGTCACCCAGGAAACCTTTTTATCTATTTATTTTTTTATTTCCACTTTTAAATTATGCAGGTGATAATACGGGTCCGTAATTGTTCACGTGAGAGAGAGAGAGAGAGAGAGAGAGAGAGAGAGAGAGAGAGAGAGAGAGAGAGAGAGAGAGGGGGGGTATTACTAGCTTATATACTTGTAGGTGGCGGGGGCGGTTCTGATAGCAAATATACGATTTTTAACAAGCTTTAAGTGAAGCATATTCATTTCGTAATTCCTTCATTAAATTACATGTTACATACGATAGAAATACAACAAGGGTTGGAAGGATCCTTATCAGGGAGAGGGGGAGGGGGAGGGGGAGGGTCAAGCCTGCCCATGCAGGGTGATGAATCCGGTTATACATGTATGTAATACTGCTCCTTTTAAAGTTCAAGCCTACAAGTTCAAGTTTATCTAATTTTCCCTCCGGAAGAAATATTTCAATCTACTGCTTATCGGGATGATTAACACACAGAAAAAAAAACGCACCCAGATTCGAGGAAAAGGATATGATCAGTACTACTTTAAAACTATAATAATGTACCAATCTCGCATAATCATTACCGGTCATGCCCTTGACAATGGATGTAAGTGACGTGAAACTGCGATTACCTCTCCACTCAGGAAAAAGCAGGAAAATACAATTTTATGCAAATATGCAATGTTCAACGTCAGGGGCACCGAAAGGAGAAACCTCCACTATATTTACATGTATACTTAATTGAAACCTGTATCTCGCCATCATCGACAAAATTTTTACTTTGTCTGCCAAAAATATTCTTTATTTATCACCACATTTTTCGAATTCGCGAGAGGAAGGGGGGGGGGGTATCCATCTTTCAGCTTTGTATTAAATCATTCGGTCATTGTTTTCCTCATTTTAAGATGAAATCCATGGTCATATTTAGACCAACAACCCAGTATTATATACATGTATTATAAGCTGTATCACCCTGCGTGATGGGCAGGCTTGACCCCCCCTCCCCCTTCATAACTCCTTATTATTTAAATTTAGATCTGTACATTATTTAGATACAAAGGACGGAAGATTTGCTATGATAAATTTCAACAGATTTTAATATAAATAAATAATCAAAATAACTCAGCAGCTCTGTATTTATCAGGTGATAGACGTGAACTCCTTTGTACATGTACATTTAGAATGGCATCAATTGAATATCTCTGTGAAAACCATAATGCGTTAGGACTGTAACTTTGTGAGAGTAACATGTCAGTCTTGTATTACAAAGTATCTTTGAGTTGACAGTGGCGTAGCTACCATGTATGCTAAAGCATCCACTTTTCCTCTAAAATTCCTCAATTCAGTAAAAATTTTCCTCCCTCTGGGTTTTTTTTTGTAAGCTGCTGGAGGTAAATCTTTATTTGCATTCGACCTCCTTCATTGCCATTCGAATGTCCTAAGCTTCTGAACTCATTTTCCTTGTATCATGAAAGGATTCACTTAGTTTTGCCCAAGCTACGCAACTGATATAGCGGCTAGAGCCCATGATTAAAATAAAACACAATGATATCCATATGTTTATAGACATCAGAAAGACTCCAAATGTAGGCTTTTATAGTTTAGGATTAAATATATCACAAATTCATGTACTTCTTTACAATAAAAGATCTTTATTGACACATTTTTTAACATTTGACAGACACTTGACGTGACATCTTCTTGCTGGCATTCGGGTAAAGTTATATTTTCTTCCAAAGGCAAGTCTCTGAAATTAGAAGAAAATTCAAATTTAGGTAAATAAATAAGTTTTTTTGTTTTAAAATGTAATTTCTTACAGAACCTTTTAGGGTTTTTGGTGTACTGTTAATTTAACTTCTTCACAAGTCAATTATTATAACTTAAAAGAAAAAAAAAATAATGTTAACAGTTATAGATTTGTTCTGACAATATTCATAGATAGATCTAGATTTATATCAAACTCCAACTATGTATATATATATGGGAAGATATTTTTACACTCAAGTCGCTAAGAAAATTATATATCAATTATATACCTGGTCATTGAAAAGTTCTTTCAATTATGATTCTGGGCTAATGCAGCATTCAACACTGATCCAGTGCCAAAATATTTCTGTTTTGTTTTTGTTTTTGTTTTTTTGATGAGGTGATTGAATATGTAATTTTCATCAGTCTGAAATACAAATGAATAAAAAATAAGTGTTATAAATTGTATAATACAAAGTAGTTTCATTGTTACATACTTAAACAGTACACATGCATGTCCCACATCCACCCCACCCCAACCCCTTCCCCATTTTTTTTTCTCTCCTCGTAAAGTTTACCTTTGTCATGCACATGCTTGTATCTAGATAATATATCGTAGCAGACACCGATGATATGGAAAATAAAGTAATAAAAATAGCGCTACAACCATACTTTTTTTCGCAGCATTGATGCAATAATATTCCTATACGACACATGCATCATATGACACACGTGTACTCCGTCAGTACTGTAAACAAGGTACATAAAAAGAATGATTTCGTACATTTTTAAATAGTTTTGTCTTTGATTACATATATCATTGAGTATATTAGGATATTTTCTCTGTGCAGCATCTCTGTTTTCATGTAATTTTAACAAATACATACCTTTTTCTCAATTTTTCTTATCACCCGCCTTGTCAACTGTCGGATCGCACCTTCCATCGCTTCTCAAGCTTCTCAGTAACTCAGAGGTCCTTAACAACGCAAGGGGGTCACAAAGTGCACTCAATAGATTGGGGGTCTTCTCAAAGGTATATTGAATAGACGGAGTGTCAGCGATTGAGTTAAAGTACATGACATTTAAAACTGATAACTTTCATCCTTTGAATTTACAAAATATCATAAAAATTAATTGAATTACTGTGTTGCTACCGTACTTGACGACACGGAGTCTATGACGTCAAATGATGTTACGTTATTTCGCGGAAAATTTTTTACGTAATATTCCATGGGACGCCTTAACATACCCGCGAATTCTTTTGGACAACATTTATGTAAGATTTGGTGAGAATCTCTACAAGCAGGTTGTAGGGATCCCTATGGGTACTAATTGTGCGCCTCTTGTTGCAGATTTATTTTTATACACGTATGAAAAAGAATTTATCCAAAATCTTAAAAAACAAAGAAAACATGATGATTTGAAATGTTTCAATGGTACTTCTAGGTACCTGGATGATATTCTTACTATCGACAATCCTGTTTTTGAAAAGTATAAAAATGTCATTTATCCATAAGAACTGACTCTAAACAAGGCGAACATTATAAACACAGAAACACCATTTTGGACCTGAATATCAAAATTGTTAATGGAGAGATTCATACAAGTGTGTATGACAAAAGAGATGACTTTGGATTCAACATAGTAAATTTCCCCTGGCTTGACGGTGATGTTCCTAGATTACCGTCTTATGGTATCTATATTTCGCAGCTCATCCGGTATGCTAGAGCATGTACTGATGTTTTGGATTTTCATGATAGAAATTTACAAATATCCAAGAAACTTTTAGGTCAAGGTTTTCGCTTTCACAAACTTGTCAAGACATTCTGGAAATTTTACAAAAATTATTGTCAACTACTTTTGAAATTCGGACCCATACAAGCAACAGAGTACATTACTTTGGGTATTTCGCAACCTGCATTTTATGGTGACATGGTCAACAAAATTAGAAGGATCAAAGGTAGACAGAATTACCATCGAAAATGCGTCAGAATCATCAAACGCCTCTTATACCGTGGATATGATCCTAATGTCACCAAACGGACACTGGGCTTGGTACTTGACCACTCTACAGTCTTGTACCAGCGCATCCCTAACACTTGCACGCTGACTGACTGTGACGACAGGACTCAATGACGGGCCCTGTCCAAACCTCTTTAGAGAAGACAGGGCCCCGACCACCTGTCCTCTCTGAATGTCAGTCGGACTCCTCGGGTGATAACATACATTAGCTCGCTACAGCCAGCAGAGCACAGGTTGTATTACGCATGCCCTCTTTTTATATCTATTTACATACTCATCTGTGTTGCTTGGGCCCCTGCGTTTTGCGGTCTTGTTTGTGTGTGGTCATCTGACAGTGAGGAGGTTGTTTTACACCACAATTGTACGTTCTTCGAGACCTCTGGGTAATCGGAATAGTGGGAGGGTTGTGCGCACGTAATCCAGGATAACCACAACGTCTGCTACTGACGTGGCAGATGGCCGTCCTAAGTCGGCACCGTTTACCCATTGGTCTCGTTGATTTATGTGTAGTCATATATTACATATATATTGCCCTCATTCCCAGTCAATAATTGTATATTATTGCCTTGGTTGCCTTCTTGTTATACATGTATTTACCGTATGCATTATGTTAAAACATTCATATTTTAGTGTCTTCCTTGTTATGCATAATCATATCTAATAGAAAAAATGAATAAATGTATGGAAAATTGATTTGTGTCTCTAATCTGATTTCAAAATGTTAAGGTTTGATTCGAATAATAAATATGTTTTCATCGTCTAAAAAAAGGGGGCTTAAGTGGGCATATATTGCTCATCTGATGGAACATTATGTCTGCAAGTTCATGACACACCTTTGGATTTTGAGCAAGCCTGTGATATTTTCTAATTGTGTACTGAAAGTTTAGTATAGTTGCATGTAATAATGTTTAGAGAAGACCCGAATCAGTCATTCCTTTTTCCTGCATTTGTGGCACTAAGCTCAATGTATAGGGAAACACAATGAATGAGGTCACGAGAAATGATTTCATTGATTTTCATTCAATCTTTGATTAAAAAGAAACGTGTTTGCACTAATCAGCCAAGATTGATTCATTCCCTGAATTTGAAATTATAAAAATATTACCTTTTTTCCATTCTGCAATTTTGGACCATATTTTCAATTTGTAGGAGTGTGTATGGTCTGGTCAATTTGGACAGACAGGGGATTCCTCAGACAGTTTACCCCTTCTACGTTGAAGATGAGAGAGAATTACAGTCTAAAGATATTGCTTTAGATCAATCTGGTTAATCAGGTCTCAGTTTTGATTATATGGCCATATTTAAAACCACTGCCAATGTCAGCACCAACATTGTAGGTCATTTAAAGGATCTCCATGCAGCTATTGATTAACAAATTTGTGCTTAAAAAATTAAGTTATGCTCATTTTAATTTTATTCAAGTTCAAAAATGCCTTCCTGTAACCTTTCAAAAACAAGGAAATCAAATTTGTAAAAGCTACAATGTAATTGTAATTGTGTAAACACACATTTCTTTAAATATGTACAACAGTTTGACAAATGTTAATTTTAAAAAAAGTACATGATTATATTAAGTTTCATACAGTTTCTTTATTTGCTCCTTTTAAAAGCATAGTAAATAGCCTAACTTCTATTTGAATAATAATATTTCCCCATAAAATGTATAATTATAACTTCATAATTAAAGAACATTTGCCTTGCGTGTCATCAATATAATTTTTCTAATTGTTACTCAGATAAAGTGTAAAACCTCAAGTTCCCACTATGATCTATCAGAACAAATGACATGCCATCTGGATGAAAAGCGATGGTGTAACAACGCACATCTAATGCAACTCTAACAATGTTGTTTTTGTGAGATATTTGTAAAAGTTTTTCAGAAGAAAGTGTATCATAACAGCAGACATATACATTGCCCTGGAAGTCAATACCAAGTCCTCTAGGATTTTTTGTTTGCTCTGACAATGGTATTTTTGTGATAGTATCGTCATCCAATCTTCTAAAGCAAAGATTAGTACCATCATTGTGGTAAAACATTCGTTGGTTTGGGTGTCCATTAAGATATGCTATATCTCCCTGAGACGTGGCATGTATAGATTTTCTCAACTCTCCATTCCTACTAGATATATAAATACAGTTGTTTGATGCATGGACAATTTGATCATCAAAGATACAAAATCCCTCAGCTACATTTTGCAGATAAATTTGGCCTAGCTCTGTGATCGTTGCATTATCAATGTGGTATTCCTTCAAACTCTTTCCTTTTCTGAAAGATATGAAGAATTTGTTTTCATTTCCTGTGTTATTGATATCAGCAGGTTCTTTATCATATGGAATAGTATGCTCACATAGTACTTCACCATCTCTGTTAAATATAACTATTTTCTTTTCCTTTGTCACTACTGCTATTTTCTTGCCAAACAATGTGGCTCCATAACATGTGCATTGTAGTTTGTGTGTCCATTTTTGAACCCACTTTATCTCGTCAGGTTCTAAGTGAATGAGACATTGCCTTTTTAGATAATCTGAATCCTTGTTGAAAGAATCCATTAAGCAGAGTGTCCCTTTAGTTACTGCAGGACAGGATGATGATACGGTATCAACAGAGCCTATGCTTTTCCATTTACAAACTTCCTCTACCTTCTTCATGCTTACGGTGTAACCTTCTGTGAGGGATCCACTTCCAACATCTGATATTTGTTTCAACTGTTCACTCATTTGAATTTTCACCTTTTCCAGAGCAACAAAGACTTGTGTCTTAGAACCGTACTTGTTAGCTGTCTCCAACATCTGCCTATCTCCTATAACTGATGTTTTGATTCCTTGCAAGATTTTCAGGATGTTTTGTAACTGTGACTCAGCAGAAGACTCTTTCTTATCAATGTCAGATTCAAACTGTTGGAGTAGAATGTCAAGATTCTTCTTAGCAGCTTCTATGCATTGTGTCATCTTTACTACAATCTCCTCTCTACATTTCTTTCGTTTTTCATTCATCTTTTCCTTTTCTTTAATTTCTTCTTCAACCGATTCCAACAAAGACTCCAACTTCGTAGTTATGACTTTGAGAACATCCTCTGACAAATCTTCAGCACATTCTTCAATGGATTTCACATCTTTACAATGACGATGTTTTGTAGCAAAGCAAACGCTGCAGCACATTTTACTGTGGTCCAAGCAGTAAACTTCTATAGCTTTACTGGAGTGTAGAGGACAAATTTCATCTATTTCTGGAATCGTAGGGTTCTTTTTGTAAGATTCTAAAGTCAAAACGGTATGGTTACTCAAAGCAGGAAAGACTTGATGCAGGTTTTTACATGCTTCACAAATTGCTCCTGCACAATTTTTGCAATAGTGTTCAGCTGGCACAATTTTGCTAGATTTCTCGCAAAATCGACAGTTTTCCATCTCATTTGTTACGTCTGATTGTGCGTCATTTGTCGACTGAAAAGATGTAGACAAGTAATAGTTGAGTGGGAACGATTTTGCCCATTTTTCATGAGATAATCCCGGTTCGGGTGCCACAATTTGTTTTCTGCATACGGGACATGCGGCGTCGTCTCGATTTTTACCGGCAGCAGCAGTAATAAAAGTTTGTAAACAGTCTTCACAAAAGGTATGCAGACAAGGAAGAGAACGAGGAGTCTTCAATGATTCTAGACAAATAGGACAGACGTACCGAGTACTCTTTGTAGAAGAATTTTCTTCATTATCATCTTCAGAGGGCGTTGCTGTCGCCATTGCAAATGCTAAACCGAAACAAAATTGATTTGGAAAATCCAATTCATGTCTTTACTTTCGTTTTGTTGTTTCGTGATATTTATAAACTGAAATGTATATTAAAATCCGTAGTAGAAAAGCACAGGTAAATGTAATGCACAGGACTTACAAGTATTGTTTACACATACTGTACCAGTTTGAATCTATAAATATTCTACATTGACTTTATTTCAAATTTTGTTTGCATTGTACATTATTGAATCAGCCTTATTTTCGATGATTCCTAAATGAATATTTACTGTACTTAATTAGCTTAGTTAACGTTGCTAAATTTCTTTTTATTTGTTTCGATCCGACTGAAATAGGGATTTTAATTATGACAAATTTCATTTTTGCTCTATGTTCTGTTCGTAATATATCATAATTGACCCTTCCGATTGCGGGGAAAAAAATGCAAAATTTCGTAACGTCACAATGCTTTTAAATACCTCGGACAAACAATTAAGATTCGAACCTCAATCAAACATCGAAATTGTATGGTGACGTCATGGAAATTCTCAATTTTTCCCACGTTCGGAAGGGTCAATTATACGAAACAGGAACCAGAAATGACTTGAAAGACGTACATCGTTATCTCTTAATTATGGGGATGAAAACTCATGCGTCATGTTTCCGTCTGAGTTTTGTCTTCCTGAGAGAGTACTTTATAAAAATGCTATTTTAATTTTTGGAGATTTTCTCCTTATCTTTGTATATTGTTTTGAAGAATTGTGATTTTTGAATTTTGATTTTGGGGTTTATACTTTTATTCACTATTTTGTACATTGAAATAATAAAGTTTATAATGTTCAAGCTTTTCTGTTACAAAATTTCTTGAAATTTCTAAAACGTGGGTCCTGTAGCATCATATCCCACCCATTCTGCTACGTCTTTAGGTAAATTTTTGGACATAATAATTTTCATACTTTTTGGCCATATTACATTGTTTAGACTGAGGATCACTGACGAGGGTTTAGTATCCGAAACGTGCATGTCTGGTCCATGCTGTAAATTTATCAGGTTTTAAATGATGCTATTGAATTTAAAGACGTTTAACATTCTGGTAATATGGAAAAATCAGTTACATGACATTGTTCTATTACATATTAATCAGCATTTAAAAAAACGTGGGTCCTGTAGCATCATATCCAACCCAACCTGCTTCGTCTTAATTTCGGTTCATTATAAGACATATATTCTTATTTGATTGTTCTGAAAAGTTTTCATTGACATGGTCGCCATGGCATTTTCTATACAGACATTACCTTAGACAGTACATGTTTTTATAGTGTTTTTATTTTCGTGCATATGAACATCGACGGCAGGTGCTGCTAGCCAACAGGGGGTGCTTATTCCTCCCGGGCACCTGGTCCCACCACTAGCTTGCTAGAGGTCTGTCGATGCTCAGATATGTGCTCTATTGTGAGTGCTGTTGGGATTATCGTCAGGATCTTATTTAACTCATTGCTCTCAAACGAATATTAAGTGTTTTATTCATTAGCTAGACTGCATGCACTTTAGACCGAAGTTCCATGCGTCCGCGTCTGCTTCGGCGTCGTCCAAGCTAGATGATCAGGTAAATATTTCCCTTCCTGTATTCATATTTCATTGGGGGTGTTGCTAATAAAAATTATATATTATATGTTAAACGAGGTTAATCATGTTTAACATTACCAGATGGGGATGTATAGCCCTTGGGGTTAGAATTTGTTTTTTAATTAATGATAAGGCAAATGTTGAGCTGATGAGACAAAGTTTGATATGTTACGGTAAATGTTACTTAAGATAAGTTAATGACATTCATTTTTAGATTTATTTACTTCATTATTTACTGACAAGCATGTCTGGTCCATACTGCAAGTTCATCTATTTTTTTGTCATGCTATTGAATTTGAATTCTAAAAAGAGTCATCGGTACGTCTGTCTCATTTGTCAAACATGTCCTAAAGTTTAACGTTACCCTATCCCACATCAGTTAAACTGTTTTAGTTAAAGTTAAATGAGATAATATAAAAGAAGATCCTGAAGACAATTCCAACAGCACTCACAGTAGAGTACCAATTGATCATCGCCGGACCCCTAGCAACCTAGAGGTGGGACCAGGTTCCCGGAAGGACGAAGTGTCCCCTGTTTGGCTAGCCGCACCTTCGTCAATGTTCAGGCACGAAAACGATATCTGCAAAACATGCACTGTATGAGGCTATGTCTATATAGAAAGTGCTATGGCGACAATGTCAGGGGAAATGTTTTTACTTAATTTTCTATTGAACCTGTATAATTTTGTTGAAGGTAAGCTATAACTTCAAAATGTATATTAAAGAAAATTTGAATATTGATTCTATGAAGGATGAAAAGTGGGGGAGGGGGATTCTTTAACTAGAACACATACAGATATGATGTACATAGTAAATGAATTTGAATTATTATGATGCATATCATAATGCAGTCTGAATGCACTCAACTTTGGATCCACCCCAATGTGGATCAAACCCGTTTTGGATCCATCTAACTATAGATCAACCTTCTAAAATATATCCCCCATTATAAATACATCCCTTTATGGATCCACCATTTAATATTGTTAAGATTGAGAATCACTGACGAGGGTTAAGGACCCGAAACGTTCGTGCCTGGTCCATGCTGCAAATTTATCTGCTCTTAAATTATGCTATTGAATTTGAGAACGAATAACATTTGTGCTACTTGGTGAGTGTCACTGCTGCTGGACCAGGAATCCCTGGGGACACGTGCACACGTAACTAAGTTCGTTGCATCAACGCATTCTAAAATTTCGATTTTCTTTTTTTTTTAATGTGCGTCCTGTAGCATCGTATCCCACCCATCCTGATTCGTAATTCGGTAAATTATTTGGACATTTTGGTCATATTACATTATTAATATTAAGGATCACTGACGAGTTTAAATACTCGAAACATGCATGTCTGGTCCATGATGGAAATTTAGCTGTTCATAAATGATGCTACTGACATTTAACATTTGTACCACTTGGTGAGCATTGCTGGTGGACCAGGCGTCCCCAAGGGCATACTCAGCCAAGTTCGAAGAACTTCGGTTGATCGCTGCTTCAACGCATTCGAAAATTTTTGTTATCAAAATTTCTTTAAATTTCTAAAACGTGTGTCCAGTTACATAATTTCCCACCCATTCTGCGCCGTCTTTCGGTACATTTTTCGACAGGATAATTTTCTCACTTTTCTAAAACATGGGTTCTGTAGCATCATATCCCAACCATCCTGCTACATCTATCGGTACTTTTTTGGACATAATGATTTTCAAACGTTTTGGCCATAATTACATCGTTGAGATTGACGATCACCGACGAGGATTTAGGTAGACCATCCCTTAGGTCTCATATGATCATATTTCCTAAATAACAACTTATACAACGTTTTCATTTCCATATATTCAAAGCTTATGTTTAACCTTATGTATAAACAAAATATGACTCTTGGTTTTATGATTACACCGAGAGTTGGCCGTTTGAACTTTAATATTGGACCCTATGGGAAAAGCAAGAAAAATCCCTTTTTAGGGATGATGAAATGTAAAATGAAATGAAATGAAAAGTTTCTTTTCCCAAAACCATATTAGTTTGAACAATATTCTGAAGAGAAAAAAGGATATCCAGGCATAAAATTTCCAGAATTCTGAACCCTGACACAAACGTATAACATTTAAAAGAAATAGAACGTACAATAGCTATCAGTGAGGCTTGGTGCTATACAGGACATCATATTTATTTTTTTTTCATTTTATTTTTTGTAAAATTACAAGTACGACCCGTTTTTGAATTCCGGTGGAGTGATACTGAATATATCTGTCATGTTCAGTTTGACATAAGACCTGCAAATAAAGATGTAAATATGGTACAAATAGAATTCAAATGATTATTATCATTTATACAATTGACGTAAGAAAGGGACTACATGGCAATGAAACCAAGAAAACCCACATGGACAATAAACACAAAGTGCATTCAACAAAGGCAACATGAGGCATCGGTGAGCAAAATTAACAAAGAGTACTGGTGGTTCTAAAGAAAAAGACGAATTGGATATACCAATAATATCAAGGAGAAATTCAGATGGCGCCATCGTTTAATTTCCTAGAGGCTCCAAATGTACTATGACATCTACTCAGAACATTTGATTAAAGACATATGTGGATGACACTTGGCTATATTACTCAGTGTCCTGCATGTTGCTTACCTTTGATAAGCGAATGGAGCACCACCTTCGAAGGAAGCCCTGGCATTTGCAATATATGCAAAATTGCTTGTCAAGTCATAGACTGAAACCAGCAGATCACCAGTCTGCACTATGGGTACTATGTCACGAATTATCGTCTCTGCTGTGATGTTTCCATGATATTTTGTAAGCTGACGCGCCATGACGTCATTATAGGCAGGGCAATTCCAGTCCATTCCTATAATCAAATAAGACAAATAAATACACTTACATTACGCTATCTTTTATATAGCTATAGCTTTTCAATAGTTTTGCCATTCTATTCACAGCTTTTTCAATACCGTATGACCAGAAATTTTCACTTTATTTGCGAGTGATTTGGAATCGCAAAAATAATGAATTCTCGCGAAAAGTGTGTTCAGTAAGGTTTAACATTAATTGTTATATTATCGGTTGCATTTTGTTCTTACTGAACATGTGTCATTCTTCACATATCTCGATTAAACATAACAAGAGCCCCAGGGGGCACAACGCTCACCTGATACCAATGCACGCTCTAATTGACATACTGCTATTGAATACTGATAGTGCCAGTACCGGGATTTTAGCCCACAACCTTTCTAAAAAGATTTTTGCCGGATGCAGAGAAGTTTTTTTTTCAGACAACCTTTAAAAGTACAAACAAGAAAAAATAGTCACATTTCAAAACAATAACTTTTTTAAAGTCATATGCCCAACTAGTATAGTTCAATTATGCAACATCAAAAATAAAATCATATTGTAAAATCCCACTTTAATGCGCAGCAGAAAAAGAATAAAACAATGAAATGATTTCATAAATTAAGTTTATTTAAAACTGAACGACCATACCTTTCATTATTGATAGCTAGCATGCCAGAAATTATAAAGCCTGACAGGCTGTGTTTGTGAAACGAGAATGCCCCCGGCGGCATCTTTGTTAGTATAAACGCCATTTTCTGTTAAGTATGTGAGAGGTCAGGGTCAGCGTAATACATGTATTAGTATCTATGGAAATATCTTGTCACAAGGAATACACATGTAAAATATGAAAGCCCTATCACTAACCAATCAAAAGTTATGCGCAATGTTTATTTAAGTTTTTGAAAAGTACGTCAAAGGTCAAGGTTATGGTCACGAGGTCAAAATTTTGGTATCAATGGAAAGGTATTGTCACAAGGAATACACATGTGAAATATGAAACCTCTATCACCAGCTTCCATTCAAAAGTTATGCCCAATGTTAAAGTTTTTCGGAAAACAGACAGACGGACAGGCCATAAACTATATGCTCCCGAATCTTTTATTCCAGGGGCATAAAAAACAAAGATTTTTCGGTTTTGCCTTTATTCATATTAAAGTATACTGAAATCTAAGAATGCTTTTGAATAGTATTGATTTCATCTCAAATACATGAAACGTACAGTTAAAAATCGTTTTAATCCAATATTTATCAATTCAAGTGAATTGTGCAGAAATTGGGCCAATTTGTTTTCCAAAAAGCAGTGTACGGTGTATCAAACCTCATGATCCAGAGGAAGAGATTACTCATTCGACGTTTCTTCAAGAAATCAGTCCGTAAATTACTTCATCTAAGAGAGTCTAAGACAGAGGAAATTCGAGCAAACTTTATACATGATAACAAGTATATGCAAGTGTTCCAAGTACATGAATGATAACCATTATGAAAGTGTTCCAAGTATAATGCACATAAAATAAAAATCTATTCCGTTTGCACTGTATCTCCTGAAATGTATCGCAGTACTAAAGGGTTGTGGAGGAATTAAACGGATCAAATCTAAAGTACAGCGACTTTGTTTACAGTTACAGTTATAGGTCAGAGACCACTAAAAGGCCGGCTCTGATTGGAGAAAAACCTGTAGGGTGAGGGAGCCTGTTATTTTAAATGTGACAGAAGATGTGATTGGCTATCAATTCTATTTTCTTTTGGTATATTGTTTGAACATGATATATATAGGTAAAAAATAAGTGCAATTAAAATGTCGATACCCGGATATTTCCCTATCTCCCGATCCGCTAAAGGGGACGGGCGCGGGAAAATTTGAAAATTCTCTGCGGGGTACCTTGTGACGCAAATAGTGCAAAAAGAGCAGGTCATGCTATATTTTTTAATTTAGTTTCGTATAAAGCTTGAATCAATGAACAAATCGGTATATAACATGCATGGCCAGCAATGTTAGTATAGACGTTATAAGGCATTTCGTTAACATTACGGCTTATGGAAAATGATTTGATTGTCTCTGACCTAGAAGGTGTAATTACAGTTAATCATTTTAGCAGGGACTCCCTTCCCTTTTGACTGGTGAACCGGGCTGAATAAAAGGTGTCACCTCATTGGTCATAACTATCGAAAATTTAAAAATAGCACATTCAATCAATGTATGATTCCCTGCTGTCTGTAGAAATTGAGTTTTGAACATGATTTTGCCTTTTATGTAATCAATAGATCGATTTGAAAATATATAAAAATTAGCAAATTTTCAATTCGGAAGGAGGGGTCATTAAACAAGTGAAATTTGCAGAAAAGGTATGCATGACCCCCTTTTTCTTTCGTTTTTATGCGTGCCAAAGATGTCCTAGGCCAAAAATATTCCTTAAAAATCTAAAAGTGGATATCTTGACAAAATTCTTTCACTTGTAGGGTACCATGCATGAGTACCTCATATCTACAAAATGTCATGACAATCTGAAGAGTGGTTATAGAAAAGAAGCAGAAAATGTATGAAAATCACCCCCACCCCCTTCCTTTTTACATAAGAAAAAAATTCATAAAAAATAAAAAAAATAAAATTTAAGCCTAAAATACATATCAAAGCATTAAGTAAGTTAAATATGATAAATTCGCAGCAAATGAGTGTGCAAAATCATACACTTATTGAGTTATTTAAAGAAATAGTGCAAAAATGTGCATTTCTGACTAAGTCCGAAAAGACGTCAAAAACGCGTCAAAAATTTGACTTCGAAGTGGAACCAAAAATAACAACACTTCTTAAGACATCTCTCTAGATCATCCTGATGCTTTCGGTTTGTCGATACATGCTTCGGTTCTGAAGAAGAAGTTTGTCATAGGAGGGTACCCCCCGTGATCTACTATTGGCTGTGGTGGCGCCACCTATTGACGGATCCGGACGAAAAACAACAACACTTGTAGGGGACCATGAGTACTTCATACCTACCAAGTTTCATCAAAATCCCTTCAGCCATTCTGGAGAAGAAGTTTAAAATGTTAAAAGTTTACGACGACGATGGACGACGACGGACAACGACGGACGACGACGACGACGACGACGACGGACGACGGACGACAGACGCAACACTATGACAATAGCTCACTTGAGCCCTTGGCTCAGGTGAGCTAAAAAGGGAAAAAAATTTTGTCGGGATCCCGTCGGGGTTTGAAGCCAATCCCCATGGGTCCATTGGGCATGGAAAACATACATTATACCTATGTACAATCTTAAAAAATATTCCTTAAAAATCTTAAAGTGGATATCTTGACAAAATTCTTTCACTTGTAGGGTACCATGCATGAGTACCTCATATCTACAAAATGTCATGACAATCTGAAGAGTGGTTATAGAAAAGAAGCAGAAAATGTATGAAAATCCCCCCCCCCTTCCTTTTTACATAAGAAAAAAATTCATAAAAAATCAAAGAAATAAAATTTAAGCCTAAAATACATAAAATACATATCAAAGCATTAAGTAAGTTAAATATGATAAATATGCAGTAAATGAGTGTGCAAAATCATACACTTATTGAGTTATTTAAAGAAATAGTGCAAAAATGTGCATTTCTGACTAAGTCCGAAAAGACGTTAAAAACGCGTCAAAAATTTGACTTCGTAGTGGAACCAAAAATAACAACACTTCTTAAGACATCTCTCTAGATCATCCTGATGCTTTCGGTTTGTCGATACATGCTTCGGTTCTGAAGAAGAAGTTTGTCATAGGAGGGTACCCCCGTGACCTACTATTGGCTGTGGTGGCGCCACCTGTTGACGGATCCGGACGAAAAACAACAACACTTGTAGGGGACCATGAGTACTTCATACCTACCAAGTTTCATCAAAATCCCTTCAGCCATTCTGGAGAAGAAGTTT
The DNA here is from genome assembly GCA_028142955.1 of Pinctada fucata. NCBI lineage: Eukaryota > Metazoa > Mollusca > Bivalvia > Pterioida > Pteriidae > Pinctada > Pinctada fucata. Next base: position 60,703,053 of record AP027106.1, read on the forward strand.
AAAATGTGAAAAGTTTACGACGACGGACGACGACGACGGACGACGGACGACAGACGCAACACTATGACAATAGCTCACTTGAGTGTTGGCTCAGGTGAGCTATAAAGAAGTAAATCGAACGTATTTCTATGATAAGAATAATTGAAACTTTGATAATGTGAGGTACATTACACTGAATCATACATGTATGCATGTAGTTTTTTTTTTTTTTTTTTTTTTGTTTGTTTGTTTGTTTTTTTTTTTTTTTTAGATTTCGGAATTACGAAAAATTGTACTCGCGAAATTTAAGACAACCTATTTTACCATGCAAACGCGAAATTTGATACTCGCTAAGATTTTTGGTTATACGGTACCTAGTTAAGTCAGCACTATCCAGCTCTGTCACCTGAAAGAAGCTTTGCTTTGGTCCTTTTACATGTATCAATATGACATCATACTTTTATTTTGCTATTTCGGAAACTTGTTTAATCATCGAAATTAAAGGAGATTAACATCTGAGCATCTTCCCGCAAATGTTATTTGGTCATAGATTTCACTTAACTATGCCACGGAATCGACCCTACACAAAAATGAAGACGCGCACTTTCTGCGAAGTAAATGAACAGATATAAATTTTGAAAATAAAGCTGAAGGGCTCTTTTGAAATACATTTGGCTATCAGAAAATCACTTCGGCAATAAATAATGAGATAAAGATGATACTGACGACAATCTCAACAGTACTCCCAATAGAGCACCAAACTGAGCATCGACGGACTCGTAGCAAGCTACAGTTTGGACCAGGTGCCCAGGAAGAATAATCATCCCCTGTTTGGCTAGCTGCACCCGCTAGCCAATAAGTACCAGTGTTCGCTGATGAGGATTTACTATCCGAAACACGTGTATGGTGCATTAAAATTGGTTTAAAATTTTCTTCAAGAAGGTAAAAAGTTGGAACGTATTTTTATTACTTTTAGATTCATTTTATTTGTTATGTTACGAATATAACTACTAAGCATTTCCTGATCAATAGCAACACGCGTCAGTATGCTAAATTGTCAGTTTAAAAAATTAAAATTTACTTATTTTTTAACGTTTAACAAACAAGTTACACAACTTATATAAAAGTCTCACGTTTGCTCAGATGTTTGCGTGAGGGGGTCCAAGGAGCAGGAGGAAACCGGAGTAACTGGAGAAAAACCCCCTGCATGCAGAGGCCTGGATGGGGGACCACCCACTCTCCAACATAAGACTTTTTGCCGAATCTGGGATTCGAACCCGGGACCTTAGAGATGAGAAGCGAGCGCGCTACCACTGTGCCAACCCTGCCGTTTGGTCCGTAATGGTCAGTTTGGTTCAACAATTGAATTTTTTAAAGTTGGTATTCACGAAGTAATTAGTCCTGATACAAATTGTCATTATTTAGCGTTCTAGTTTGCAGATAGTTAGTTTGATACAAAAAGTTTTTACTATGACCTCTGCCCTTACTTTGAATGTTTCTTAATCTAACTTCAAGCTTACATCAGTTTCCATATATTTTTCTCTTTGATTTTTTTTTTAATTATATTCTTAGGTACACTTACATACCATGATAAACAACATTGTCAATTTTGGGGTGCCAGTAAGCATCTGGTCTCAGGTTCTTGTCATCAAAAAAGTATGCTACTTCCCCTGAATATTCTACACTACGGAACTGTCGACTCTGTAAAGACAAAACAAACTGAAACTGCTTGTAGCCAATAAAACAAAGAGAGACTATCAGTTTGAGAAATATAATCTGATAGACATATAAATGTATAAAGCTTTGAATTACCGAAAAACGTAACGAGATGGCTGGGATATGATGCTACAGGACCCAGGTTTTAGAAATTTGAGAAAAATGTGTAAACAGAAATTTTCAAATGCGTTTGAAGAAACGACCAACCGAAATTGATCAAACTTGGCTACATGTACCCTCGGGGTGGTAGGTTCACATATCACTAATAATACCCATCGCAACATTGCTCCTTAACTAAAAATTGTACACTTCGCATCCTCGCCAGGGAGCCTTATTGATCGATAGCGCATATGTACTATATACGTACGCTCTTCATAATACTCTACATCTGGTGGGTTTTTTTTCAAATAGAAATATAACAGCACGACCTCGACAATGTTCGGGACCATATATCTTCAAGCTAAGTTGAAAGAAACAGTTAAAAAAAGAAATACCTTAGTGTATATGTATGAAATATTGCAGGGTAAGTGTATACCCCTATTCATGGAGTTAAGCAAATGCTAAAATTGAAAGGTACAACCTCGAAGATAAAATGTGCAAAGTTAATACGAGGCTTTAGTTTCGACTTCACGCTTGAATTCAATATCGTTCTATATCTTATCTCAGAGGGTTTTAAAGTTAGAGGATCCCACAGGTTTCAAGTTTGAAAAAGTTCACTGGAGATAACTACGACTTCTTAATGAATTTCATCAGCTTGTATAATCGTTTCTCTTCTCAGTATCGATGAGAAAGTTATATGTATCCACCCAAATTATTGATAGACAGCCATATTTTTTTAAAGTGGAGGCTGACCAAGAAAAAGGGTAAAACCTCTGGGCCGAAACCTCTTGGGTCTGAACAAGAAATTAACGAAACCTCTAGCAACCACTTTTCTTACCTTCTTCGGACTGAAGAAGGATACGGAATAAAAAATATCGAAAAATCGAACACGGACACTCTGAATTTTTAGGAATTTGAGTCATAGGGGTTATCGATCTTAAATGAGGGATCCTCTACCTTAAAGCAAATTGGGAGATAGAGTGAGCTTTCTTTACCTTCGTCCGTAGAATACATCATGAAACAAACTATCGTATTGTATAAAGCATTTTTAAAAGTATAACTACTCACCTTACCGTCCCCTACACCAAGGATGAGATCACATGTCCTTTTGGCATTGCTTAATCTATTAATAGCATCGTCCAGAGTTTTGTCAAATTGAAGAATGTCCCGCAGTATAAACTGTCGATTCAAAATAGGTACATTTTTATCGCAAAATCTTCATTATATACTTAACATAAAAATGATTGTTATTATTATACTTATTCGTTTCTTGATAATTAGAATATTTCATATTAAAACCTGTTATATGTTAAATATATGTATTTTGCCATATAATCTTGAATACATTATTAAAGCTCGAACGATAAGTATGGAATTCCGCCCAGTTGGGACCGAAATTTTTTTTTCTCATTAAAAGGAATTAAAACTCTGAATTCGGTATGATTTTTGCTGAATTTTATGAAAATAGTAATATGTAAAACATGCGACCTACATTTTGTGTATAATTTGGGTTAAAACAGTCGATTTTAACACTAAAGCCTATGGAAACTGGAAAAGTTTTTTAGAGTATTGTTCCCCACCTTACTACAGGATTTCCTTTTAATAAAAACTTTAGTTTGACAAGATCTTCCAGCATGGCAAGTAAGATCCTGTAGCAAGGTGGGGAACGATGTCAACCAGGCGATCGAAATATAAAAAGGGGGGGGGGTTGAGAAGGCTCGAAATCTTGAGTAATTATACATAAATCTATCTCGTTTTCTTTCGATGGGTTTAGAGTGATGATACTTTGCAACTATATCTAATATGTTAATTAATTGATTATTTTTATGATGTCATTTTATGCTTTGGGTGAGTAGTAAACATTTTGCGACTACATTTTTTCTTTTGAGATATTCATTCAAACACTTCCAACAAAGAATACTGTTCTCGATTATGTTTTATTTTCCTCTATTTATCAAATACTCTTTTATTTGTTTTTACGAATAACCACAAAAAAATCTCTGTTTTTCGATCGTTTTTCGCTTACATGTATCGTTTCGTAATGTAAACGCACTAAGCGTATTCATCCATTGTGAACTATAGGGAGTATAGTGATGAACCAAAAATGTAGTTCTGAATACGGAAAAGAAATACTAGTTTTTGAAGGAGGACAATAATTCTAACGTTTATTAAATCACTAAATGTATGATAACTTAATATAACTCAGAGTAAAAGGATTTTCTCAATTTCATCTCATCTTATTGAATTTTACAACGTAATACCACGGACTCTAAATGGTGGACCCCGCGTTGCTTCGATTTCGAATAAATGCCAAGTAGGTGATGTTTATGATAAACATTTGAGTAAACATTATAGATTATAAGTTTTTCTATCCATAAGTATATATTTTATACCTTTAAGTAGTTTTAGTAACCCTGGAGGAGATTTTATTATCTGGGCGGAATTCCCGCCTTATCGTGCGAGGTCCTTTACGAATTATACTTTCTTAATCACTTAAACTTTCTCCTTTTGTACAATCGTTTAATTCTATTTGAAAATATCAGTATAACATACAGTAAAAGGTACGCCAAATCGGGACTCTTTTCCAAATGTTTCATCAGGGAACGATACTCCTATTTCAGATATGGCCATTCTTTGTGAGTTCATTCCTAGTGATGCAGAAATAAATATTGTGGATTCATTAAAATCTAGAAAAAAATGTTAGAGTGAGTGAGTGAGTGAGTGAGTGAGTGAGTGAGTGAGTGAGTGAGTGAGTCAGTCAGTCAGTGAGTGAGTCAGTGAACGAGTGAGTCAGTCAGTCAGTCAGTCAGTGGATGGCTTAATGTTTGGATGGGTTATGATTGCGTTTGCGAGTGAGTGAACGAGATAGTGAGTGAGTGAGATTCACCTGTGATTGATCCTATCCATCCTGTCCATCCAAAGTTCGCGAAGTCTTGACCGTTCTTGCCATCGTTAATCGGATGATACACCGTTACTTGAGGAAAGTCCTTGAATGGCCCTGAAAAGCATAATAACATGTTTTATTTTAAAATTAAACAACTGCTTGTCTTTAAATGAAATTTGTTTCACAGTTAGAAATATGAATGATGATCTAATTAACTTTTAGCACACTATAAAAAAAACAACTACAACAGGTAGATCTACATGTGGAGCTTGTTGTTGGGTCATATCATCACAGTTTGCCTGGCAACAACTCTGATATATATGTTTAAATTGAGGCTAACCGTCGACGCTCCAATCAAGTGCCCTGAGTTGTATAAGTGAGTTAGGATTAGGTACAGCTGTACCCCAAGCTCCCACCATTGAACAACTACCTTTTCTGTAATGATAAATTATAATTCTATTTATTGAGTATGTTTATTGAGTCTTTGACTATATAAGGGCTGAACTGGTATGATTCAATCTCGAACAGGACTTTGTTCAAATCTCGAATAGAGTTCAGCGAAAATATTATGAAGACGAAAAAAGACATTTAGAATACTGTGAACACTATACTGTAAATTGAGAAATTTCATGACGTCACAATGCAATTTCGATGTTTGACCGAGGTTCGAAGCTTGTTTGTCCGAGGTAAAAGCATTGTGACGTCACGATATTTTGCATTTTTTCCCGCAATCGGAAGGGTCAATTGGGTAGATTTTCAAAGGCATTTTCAAAAGTACATTCTTTATTCATATAGGAGTTCTGAAAATTGATAATTAATGCAATGCATACAATGTATTGATGTATTGCTAAAGTAGCTTTCCTTCTCTTCTCATTTTACAAGTCCCTCAAGATAAATGATGACAAAATGTGAACATATGAACTCCGAAAGAAGTTCTCCGATTTTGCATAAGGTGCATGCTTTGGGAAAAGTGCTGATCTTGTAGATTATGAAATGTTCCTACTTACGTTAATTCACCGATCATGTGGATTCTCAGAATGCGCTGAAAATGTTGCATTAAGATATAAAGAAATAGCGCTATAAAAAGCCTATCTGCACTTTTTTATTGATCAATGTATCAACACAATTTCTCAGCAAATCGGACTCTCTTCGCTTCGAGGGGAATTACTGATTGATATCAGGTACCGAATTTAACTCACACTGAAAGGAATTATTCCTTTTTCACTTTAAGTATTATTGTACCTTTAAATCAACTCCTGAGCCATCTGCAAGTCCCTGTGCTTCCTCAAAGAAGTATTTTCCTGTAAACTCTCTAGTGACATCAAGTTCTAGATCTAAAGCTGCATCCAACCTTTATCAATGTAGTTGTGAAGTTATGATTTATTCAATCATTTAAGGGTTAAACTTTAACTTATTGAAATATGCAATGTTTAAACAGACTTATAAAAATGTTCATAGAATCCTACATATTTAAAGCTCCTTACGCAATGTTGGATTCAATCTTAATATAAGAATACATTTCTTGAAATATTGAAAAAATAAAACAAACATTACGTTTGATTGCTATTCATGTACAAACCAAGCTTTAGAAGTCAGTAAAGACATTTTGAAACATTGTTTAATCATACGAGGGAAGGGCTGATTGATATGTAGTGAGCCTCGTATTGAAGGATTTGAATTTCATCAGACATTTTGCATTATTTTTCTACATAATCCCTTTCAGTATCTAACTTTTGCATTCGGTCTTAAAGGACCGCAATACCACTTTTATAGAACTCCTTATCTTGACTGAACAGAAAGCCATCCACTGCAAGTATGACGTATTCATCGGACTGAAAGTGGGTACCAGAAATTGTTTCTTTCAGTTTTGGGAATAGATGAAAGTCTACTGGAGCATGTGAATAAGGCGGATGCTGAATCAATATAAAGCAACAATTATCAATGGCACCCATGGCAGTGACAGATTTTTGAACAGGAGCTTTAGCTAGTGAGCTTTCGGCGCTTTAATTAAATTTTTTCCGTAACTGTGTCAGATTTGAAGCATAGTATGTGCCATTGATTGTTTGTCCCTTATGGAGATAATCTATCAGCAGAATACCTTCTGCATCCAAGAAAACCGAGGCTCACAACATATCAATCAGCCCTCGTAAACCAAAAATGAGCTAATCTTGTGTATGGAAAGAACAAATTCCAGGACAAGATGCAAGAGGAATAAACACGCGTCTGATTTCACCATATATAATATTAAAAGAGAGACGAAACATGTTTCTTGACGCTAGAAAAAATGCTGCTTTTAGCGCGAAAATTGAATGAATGAGCATACCCAATATTTGCTACGTCTCTCAGAAACCAAGGTTTGAATATATCTACAGTTCCATTAACAGCCTGAACCTGTGAGGATATATTCATATTGAGTGAGTGAAAGAATTCGAAAACACAAAACCATATAGAATCAGACTTCCAAAATCAAACATTTTAATATATTGCATGCCTGGTGTGCTACATATACTGTAAATTGCTTTATTTTCATCAGTACCAATTTTCGTTTATTTCTTCATGAAAAGAAAAGACAATATTGTCGGAACGTTAAATCGTCATTCAAGGGTCCCTAAATATAAATACCAACTGAAAACTAAACACTTAGGGCTAACGTCAGATTCACCGTACGTGTCTTCTTGACAATGTTTGTTGATCATTTATCCGCAATTCCTTAGTATTTTCGCTGAATTTTTATGTGTACGAGATGTATTTATTTTAAGTCTCGCTGACGAGAATGGCGAATAATTGACCTTGACAATTAACAGTAAATATTTTTTTGTAGAAAATACCACTCTCTAGCAATAGAGCTAAAAATTTCTTTTTACAATATTCTAAAACATTGGTGCAATAAAATTGGTACTATAGAACATATATCACCCTGTTAGAGCGCAGAAGGGGGTTTCGGCTATGTGTCAACAGGGGTTTCGGTTCCGAAGCGAGCTGTAGATGGACGTAGCGAGTTTAAGTTTTATTTATGACTACACAAATCAGGTTTTTTCACAAATGAGTATGCTGACGGAGTGAAGGGAATCATATTCAATCTACTCATCACTTTAAATTGTCTCCATACGGTCAGGTTCTGCCAAACACTTCGGTACAGTTTTGCCGATTGGACAATTTTCAACGTCACCTCAACATTTTGGATCATTTTCTTCACTGCTAGAATGTTTGATGAGGTTTGATTATGTCATATATAACTATCCAAGTCAAATCACCTTAAATTTACCCACTAAGAAAGTATATTTCTTCATTAAATAATACTTTTGAGTGGATTAATGCATGTGACCACCGGGGTTTCAATTCATGTGTCCAACGTGGTTTCGACACTTCGTCTAGACATTGCATTAAATGGTATCACCGTTTAGGTAAGAAGGTAGGTTGAAGAGGTTAAAAGGTATTTTGAAGTTTCTACATGAATGAGAAGGGGGCGGAACATCAGCAAAGCCCCTTCTTATTCATACATAAGCTTCTAAATACCTTCCAATCGCCCCAGATGACATCTATGTACCACGGTGGCTCAACTGGTACTAGGACATGCGCCCGCCTAGCCTGCAGAAAGTCCCGAGTTTGACCCCCATCTCCAGTGAACATTTGTCAAGTTTTACAATATGCACGATCAATTTGAGAACCTGTGATTGACTAGGCTTACATGTTGCCATCTAATTTGATTTAGAAGGCATAGGTTATATGTTGACCATGAGAGAGATATTTCTAAAGTTATGGGAAAGGTATTATAGTGGAAATCATCACTGAACAGGCATGTTAAACCTCACTTCAACCCTCTCTTAGAGTGTCATTCTCATGAGTGTGGAAATACATTTAAGACTGTGCACCTATTTCAAAATCATAATAATTAGACAACACTGGCCGCAGGAGCCTCACGGCCGTCTAGTTGGATAACGATATACATGTAGATCTATAGTTGCAGTTCAGGGAAATAAAAAAAATCTTAGCTTGATTAATCTTTTAGCCTTATGGATAGAGGGAAGTGGTTCTTGAATGATTTAATGGAAATAAAAGTCCTAGCATCGAACCCCTGTAATTAAATATGCGATTTCTTTAAAATATCTTTAAGATTCTATGCAGTGGTGGCGAAGGAGAAGCTAGCCAATCAGATCCTCCTGCCAATGTTTATTGACCGATCGCCTTGAAAACACACACTTAGAAGAGAGCCTTTTGGCTGGTACTTGTTCCTTTGAAGTTTCGTGAAATTCTGTGTAACAGTTGCAGGGGGAAAGGGGGGGTTGATGTTTTAAAAACACGATTAGTGTGCTATATGTCATTGACATAGCAGTAGTTCACGTTCATGAGTTTCCTACAGTAACAGTGTTTACGAAAACAACGTTTTTTCCTCTCTATGTGCATGAAAAACCTTACTTTAATCAGCATCATGTACTATATTATGTGTTATCATCAATACACATTTTACGCTAGTAATTATTGGACATACTGACGAAATAGGATAAACTCAACCAGGTTTGTCGATTTAACGGATGTACACCGTAACAAACAAATTCTATCTACAGTCATTTGGGAGGGTATTATGTTGCATTCGTCTATGTGGTGACATTGCCGTACCGACAATGCCCCTCTGTGTGAAGCCGCACAGCCTCTCTGTGCTGGAGAGAACAGAGAAAAAGAAGTGTTCCTTCTCTCTATTCACTTCAGCACAAATTTCTATCGTCTTAGAGGCGAGATTGAGGTCCAGATACAGCACTGCATTTATGTGTCATCAAGATATAGCTCAATTTAGGATGCATTTTTTTTTTCGAACCGAAACCCCGTGTCACACGTGATACCGTAACCCCATGTTACACATACAGTTTCTTGATATAATTTCAATATTCAAAGCATTCAAGGAGAGTTTTTGTATTCATAATGGTTGAAATATGTTTATGGTCTTTGTATTCCAACAAACGTGTACAGAAATGCATTATAATAAGAGATTTTTTAGTTTTGTGCAGAGACATGGCCAAATTTTTCCAGACGCCGATACTGTACCGGAGTGTTTGAAGTATCTGAGACTATTTGAACTGCTTCAACGTCATGAATAGGTCACTATATAATCCTGTCCTTCTGTGCACTATACTTTATCACTGTAAAACGGATAGAAATGAAGAAAACTAGATTTCTACTTACAATTGTTGTCTGATCTCCGCTTCAAAACCGAAACCCCTGTTGACACATAGCCGAAACCCCCTATGTGCGCTCTAACAGGGTGATATATTTCAATATTGACAATTTCAACCAACTAGGCTGGTATCTCTGCTGGCGGAATATAAGTTTAGTGTTTACGCATTGCATTGAAATATATTCTAAACTTTCTGTTATCAAATTAGACCTATAGTTCTAAAACTAAGGGGTATCTCCCTCATTGCATAGTTCTGTCCTTTGTCGGGGTTTCGGCTTTTTTTTTTTTTTTTTTTTTTTTGGTCATGTTTAGAATTAAGCTCCTTACGCCTACCCTCCAACGATTTTTGGCCATATTTTTCACTTAAATGCGCTTCTGAATCAGCCCTACACAAAATTTGGAGCCGCTCATTTTGGCAGAAGGAAATTAGAACTCTGTATTGTGGATGGCGCCGGCTTTATCTAAACTGTTTGGCATGAGGTGCTACCGGCCTGTCAAGGCAAGTGGTGACCGGCTTCCGTCACAGCCCTCACTGCGCACAAAGCCGTGAGTGGGACTGACAGCCATTCAGTGCTTTGTAAGAATGACCAGTCAGTACCTGCGACCCCTTTTCTTCCGCCTGGCATGTTTCTCCGTGCAGTGTCTCTGTTGCTCTAACGCGTCTTTTTTAACAGTTTTTTCCGTTCCCCGCCCTCAGGGCGGGGCGTGTGGCAAGATCATTTAGTTGACACGTCGCACGTTAAATCGCGTCCTTTCGTTTCGAGGTGCTACTGACGAGGATTCAGGTATCCGAGGTGCGTGTCTAATGCAATAAAATTGGTACTATAGAACATATATTTCAATATTGACAATTTCAACAGAAAGAAATTCCGCGGGGATCTGAAGGTACTGGTATATTTCGTCATTAATATTATTTTGCTATTTTGGAAACTTTTAATTTCATTCAAAAATATAATCGAAATCAAAGTAGATTCATATCATCCAATGTTATTTTGAACATAGCTTTTACTTAGATATGCTACTGATTCGACCCTAAAGCAAATTTAGAGCCGTGAACACTCTGTAAATTGCACAAATTTGATTTTAAAAAAATTAACCAGAGGGCGCTATCACAATTATTTTGGCTATGTCTAAAAATAACTTTTGTTGGAAGCATTACTTATTGGGATTTAATATCCGATAAACGTGTCTGGTGCATAATAAATTGGTTTGAAACTTTCTTCAAGAATTATTTATATCGCCTGATTCCACGTAGACCTATACTTAAGTTAATCATTCGAGACAGTACGTGGGTATACTTAGACTAAAAATATCCTTAGTACAAATACCACCTTATCAGGGCTTATACTACCTACGATTTGGTCCTCTAAGTATTTCCACACTGCGTCCATCATTCTTACAGCTTTATCGCCAACCAACTGTCCATGGGCAAAACCCATGTCGTAAGGGGTTCCTACAATAAGTACAAAATTGATTTGTTCATATTTAAAGGCCTAATGTGCTATTAACATCAAAGAAGTACCTTTCCGTTATATATCAGAAACAAGAACTTCTCTTGATTTATGTAAATCATGTAAATGTGTATGTAAATGAGTTAAAGAAGATCCTGACAACAATTTCAACAACAATCACAATAGAGCACAACATTGAGCATCGAGGGATCCCTAGCACAGTCTTCACAGTAAAACACATTTCTAACTGTTTATGTTCCTTGTAAAATAAGTCGAGTAAATTATATATTCTCGATTATCAAAGTACATGTACATAATTAATGTTCAAATATATCTGTTCAACATTTGCATTTTATCTTTTTCAGAAAAGAGCGAAGACTTTAGAGGGGAAGAAAAGTGAACCCGCAAAAATGTGTGGATTAATGAAATATTTGATTATAAATAAATGGATGTATTATTAATTATTTGTATCCATGAATAAGATTTTGGAAACGTTCCAAGAAAAAATGTTTTGATAACGTTTTCATAATGTTTTACACACTTATGCTGATAAATTTTCGAATTTTTTTTTTCGGGGGGGGGGAGGCTTTTGAAAGGGATATCGTCACTGAAGCTGGCAAACCCAAAATAATCTCAAATGTACCTATAATGTTCCTAAAGAACGTTTTGTGAGAATGTTTTAAAAGTTTCATAACGATGTAACCAAAAATGTTTTAGTATGTTTTAAAAACCATCCAAAATAATGTAATTAAAACATGTTTTCAAAACGTTTTCACTACCAATTGGAAAGATGTTGAAAACATTATAGAAATGTTACTTTGCTAACTGAGATGAATGCTTTTTTATAAGAATATATCATCAGCATGTTCCTTTACAAAAAGAACTTTGTGTTCTCTAACTTGACTTTGTTGTAGTGTCTTCTACGTAGGACTCTAATTCACTTTTCTTCCAATATAAAATTAGAAGGATCAAAGGTAGACAGCATAACCATCGAAAATGCGTCAGAATCATCAAACGCCTTTTATACCGTGGATATGATCCTAATATCACCAGACGGACACTAGACTTGGTATTTGACCCATCTACAGTCTTGTACCAGAGCATTCTTGAGAGTTGCACTCTGACTGAGTGTGACGACGGGATTCCATGACGGGCCCTGTCCAAACTTCTGTAGAGAAGACAGGGCCCCGACAACCTGTCCTCTCTGAATGTCAGTCGGACTCCTCGGGTGATTATATACATGAGCTCGCTACAACCGGCAGAACATGGACTGTATTACGTATGCCCTCTTTTTATATCCATTTACATATTCATCTGTGTTGCTGGGCCCCTGCGTTTTGCAGTCTTGTTTGTTTGTGGTCATCTAACAGTGAGGAGGTTGTTTTACACCACACTTGTACGTTATTCGAGACCTCTGGAGAACTGAGAGGGTTGTGCGCACGTAATCCAGGATAACCACACCGTTTGCTACTTGCGTGGCAAATGGCCGTCCAAAGTCGGCACCGGTTACCGACTGGTCTCTTTGGTTTATGTGTAGTCTTTTATGTTTCATGCTTATATGTTGTGTGTCTCCTTTCCGTCTCTTGGTATGCTCGTCTTTAGTGTCTTCGCATCGGGTGTTTTCGTGTGTTGCTGTTGGTGCTGCAACAGGGTCTTGTTGGAAATTGTCCTCCCTTCTTTCAACTTGTGCACTTGGTCTATTGAATCGCACACAAATACAACGGAGTGTATTAAAGAAGAACGCCTTGCTCTTGACCGATATCTATTTACGATTGGCATATTTCATAGCTAGTGATGTCATAACTTTTTCACCTCGATATAGAATCAATAAATACGTTGTCATTTATGTTTTTTTATAAATTATCGAGTGGGTGTTTTTTCTCGTTGAAAGGGCTTTCTCGGATTTTTCCGACGTTTTGGTTGCGTGGAGTATTTATCATCTTGAAAATTCATAAAAAGTTTCGTTATTTAATTTCAAAGATAATTCGATTTGTTGTTCATTCATACAGGCCTTGCATGTTCATGATGTCTCCGTGTTTTCCTTTTTGATGATATCTCTTTCGTCCTTCTCGTGTGAGTGTTTCTTTTGTTGTACCTCTGGCTGGCTGTTTGGTTGCTTGTTTCACCCTAGATTGTTGCAATACTGGCACCTTGTCCCACTTAGGAAAGTCCTTCTTTCCTAGGTTCTCAACCGTTCCAAAGGAAATTCTAATGATTTTGCCTTGCCTTCTCGTCTTTGAGACTGAATAACTGATAGGTACTTCTTACATATCTGTTGTAATGTGTCTACTATCGCGATCATGCAACGTGATTAGTTTAATATTTTTTTTTCATTCATGCATAAGCTAATTTTGAAATAAAGAGTTGAGAAACTTACCCCATACATGAGCAATCAAGAATTGGTCCTCGCCCTCGCCAACGGTAAACAACTTGCCATTTTTAACTACCTTTATCTGAACAGGATCTTTGGTGTAAATTGGACTAAGGTTTGGTGATGCTGTTGGACTAGGCTATTATATAATGCAACATAGTTTACTAAGTAAAAATTTATTGTATTAGACTTTTTTTAACCGCGCCGAACTTCGCACTTCGAACTTCGCACTTTAATTGGCCGGATTGCAAAGCAATTCCAGTCTATAGATTGACGATGTCTGTCTGTCCGTTTGTCCGTCTGTCGTTAACATTTTGGTAAAGGTTTCTGGTTGAGGCAAAATCTTAGGAACTGTATGCAGTAGAAACTTTATATTATACATGAAAGTTGCCCATGACAAGACCTTTCAATTTATGCCGTAACATTTGACCTAGTTACCTTGACCTTGGACTTAGACCTAGTTAAATATTTTGGTTAAAGTTTCTTGTTGAATCAAAATCTAAGGAACTGTATGCAGTAGAAACTTTGTATTATACATGTAGGTTGCCTCTGACAAGACCTCTCAATGTATGCTGTAATATTTGACCTAGTGACCTTGACCTGTTGGTGACAAAACTTTACTTTGCAATCCGGCCATACCGTCTTTAGCGGTGTTTTATTTTATAAATGAATTGCCGAAAAAATGCGCCAGTAGTACAGGTAGTTCAATGTACCAATCCCATTGCGTATACTTATCAAAATGTAGATGATTCCGCTTATGAGTTTATACTTGAACGGCGGCTACGACATTGATTCTTCAATGTGCGAAGTACGTCACGATGAAAAATGTCTAGTAAGGGTATATATATTGATGAAGTGAAATTAGGTGTTATAACCGTCTTTTTATAATTCAAAGTGCACAGAATATGTCGCAGTGATGTACGAAGCCAAAAAGGAATCTCTGATTAGCAAAAACCAAACAGTGTATGCAAAGATTCAACCATACAAACTTTAACAAATTTCATGTAGGGGATCATACCTAGATGTTAAATAATTCAACAAATTTTGTTTCAGAGGAAATACGTTTTCAAGGTAAAAGAAAACAGGGGGATCGGTGACGTCTCTGTCGCAGTACCCTAAGCAATTTAAACAAACATCGAAACACCCTTGTGAGATAACACAGAGTAGACAAGCACAAAAAGAGAAGCAAACTGGACACGAAACACGACATCACCACTCAAATAACTACACATAAACAAACCAGACAAATGGGCAGTCGGCGCCAACTTGGGACGACCATCAACACCATGAAACTAGTGAAATTTTATTTGGCTTCATTCTTCATAATTTGGATTCATTATAAATAGCAATGAAGTATATATCCAGAGAGAGTATCGAAGTTCCCTACTTCAAAACCGTCTCTATAGAAAAAAGGGGGATCTCCAGCAACACTAGATCGGCCACAGCACCGCAGCAAAACCCTAAGACACCCAATGAAAAAACATAGAGCAGACACGCACAGAAAGAGACAAGGAAACCATATTACATCATAGAAACATCAGACACAAATGAATACGCATACACCAACAAGACAAATGGGCAATCGGCTTCGACAAAGGACGACCATCTGCCACGCTAGTAGAAGAAAAAAACACGAAATCAACGGACTGAATATCACAAATTACTACACATAAACATGATAAACAAACGAGACTAATGGGTAATCAGTGCCAACTTGTAAGTGTTTTAATTGTTTTCCCTGAAATGGTCGCCATAGCACTTTCTATACAGACATAACCTTAGACAGTGCATGTTATGTAGATATTTTCATTTTCGTAGGTGAACGTCGACGGCGCGGGTGCGGCTAGCCAAACAGGGGATACTTACTCCTCCCGGGCACCTGGTCCCATCTCTAGCTTGCTAGGGGTCCGTCGATGCTCAATGTGGTGCTCTTTTGTGAGTGCTGTTGAGATTTTCGTCAAGATCTTCTTTATCTCTTTGGAATAGCCATCAACAAATGAAACCGAAACCAGTGAAATTTATTTTGGATTCATTATAAACAGCAATGAAGTATATTTCCAGAAAGAGTATCAAAGTTCCTTACTTCGAAACCGTCTCTAGTTACTTGTTTATGTGTAGTCATTTGTATTTGATGTTTCTATGTGGTTTGGTGTTTCTTTCCCTTTTGAGTCTTTTTCTATGATTGTCTGCTCTGTGTTTTTAAATTGGTTGTTTTGCTGTGGTTGCTGTAACCGAGTGTTGAAGGAGATCACCTCCTTTCTTGTACTGCAATGACTTAGCAGATACTATGAATTTAGGAAATCGGCTACAATAAGAATACAAAAGAAAGGAGTAAAATGATTGCCTGTATTTTTGTTTCTCCTAAATATCACTCAATTCGTTCTCTAAAGTACAAAGATTTTCTACTCAAAGATTAAATCACATCAAATGATTTCAATTAATTGTTAGCCATTACAAAGCTATCTGGGCGCATTCCAAAAATATTTCACTTTAAATTATCGTTTAATTGGATTATAATTACCTGTCCAGTGCAATACGCCGAATATGAAGATCCGAGAAACAAAGACAATATAAAACAAAACAGCGGACTTATACTGAATGGTGTCATGTTTACATATAGATATAAATAAGTCAATGTATATAGAACTATGTATATGTATCCCACGTTCCTATGATAAGAAAAATCTTTCAATATGTTCGCTAAATAGACGAGTTGGAAATTTGACATTAGAATACTGAGAGATACAACCCCCTATAGACGTACTCAATATTCTCTTCAAAGAGGGTACACAATCTCGATATTACATTAACTTGTATCATTTTGACCATGACGACACATCAACGGGGGTTGATTACGTCATGACCATGACGTCACTATGAAAACTATCAAATGGTGTCATATCGAACCTTTGTCCCTGTAACCTCAGCGTATAAACAGAGGAAGGAGGGGATATCCAACAATACTCGGTTGCAGCACCTACAGCAAAATACAAGGGGACCACAAATCTCCCTAGAGTATCTGATATCCTTATATATTCTTAGCATACTGACAATTTACCTGAAGGCATCATGATATTTACACTTATCTACCAAAGTTTGAATGACTTCTGATTGTCTGCATTTTGACTTCTTTTGAATTTTACGACACCGTACAGGACACTGTTGTTTCTTGTTCGATGATTCCTATCTATCTATATAACAACGTTAGAAGTGAAAGTTGAATTTTACCATATTCGAAACTTTTCAATTCTTGATCACCAATCCATTTACATTGTCTATATACATGTATATGCAATTACTTTTCTTATCCTATCCATGCAGCGGTACTGGGGAAGATTTTTGAAGAAGCTTTATAGGGTACCCTTTTGGACATTTTTTGCCCTGCCCGGATCAAGTTTTTTTTTCCATATCTACTATTATAAGTAGAAGACCTCACGTACATCATGAATACCAAGTTTCATTAAAATACTTCAAGCGAATCCGTAGGAGAACAGAAAATGTTAACGACGGAAAGAGACGATGACTTTACAGACGGACGTATTGCTATATAAGCATTGCTCGCGTGAACTGAAACGCCCCACTGTCAAAATAAAATGAAATTATAAAGATTTTTAAAAGGCATAGCATTGCATATCTACATATTTTTCTTCTTGCAAACGTTGTACAAACATTGTATTATGACGAATCATAACAGAATATTCACAACGAAGTGATTTTATGTCATGCACAAATAATGTAGCAGAAAATACATGTTTGTAAACGTCTTCAAATTCAATAGCATCACTTAAGAACAGATAAATTTTCGGCATTGACCAGACATGCACGTTTCGGTACTTATTCCTCGTCAGCGATCCTCAGTCTTAACAATGCGATATGGTCAAAGAATGTGACCAGGGGCCGGTTTCACAAAAGCAACTTACGGCACAGCTATGACGTACGACGTTCGTAAGCGCTACGTAACAACTCAAAAGCATTTCACAAAAGCGACGTAGTTTTACGTCGGACGTAAATCAGCTGAAAATCTACGACACCGTCAGAGCTGTCGTAAGTCTTACGACATTGGCTGAAAAAATGGGTATAATGTGATAAAAATAGAACATTTCGGGTAGAACAGAGAACATTTAAGAATGAGAGTTAATTCTATTTTTATCTTTTTTATATTTTAAAGTGATATAAGATCATATGAGATAATACTTTTACCTAAAACTTTCCCTAAAAATAAACCATAATACGCCAAAAATTGTTTTCAGCTCTTACCGCACACATCATAAATCAGTTTTGAAGTTGCTATTTTTAGCCATTTACAGAAACCCTGATTCTATAAATGAGCACTTCCGGTAAATATGATGGAGACACTGATGACGTAGAAAGTTGTACACGAAAGACGAAAGTAGTGTAAACAATGCAATGTACCGTTGAGGTATTGAAGCTGAGTTTGCATTTAATTTGCTCAGTTTCACATCTTTTGATGATTTCTTGATCATGTGGAGGATTAATATGTAAATTTTTAATGTTAGTAATTTGCATGCGACCGAGCATCTGTCCGTGAGAAAAAAGGGGGAGGGGAGGGGGAAAGGGTCTTGGGATGGATGATTTCACACATGATGTCACATCATATTTTCTGTCTGTTTTATTTTACTGTTTGTTCTAAACACGCACGATTTGAAACAATGGTTGAATATACAGCCCGACGTGTTTCAAACGCAGAAGTGGGGGGGGGGGGGTAACTTGGAATGCGTGCGACTGGAGTTTCAGACCGGGAGGCCCCCTGCCCATTCTTTTATTGAGCTTAGTGTACAACATATTATTACCTATATTCATATTGTCATATACATTCACTTTAATGACAAATGACAGATGGAGATATCTTTGGCATAGACGGATTCAGGAATCTAAAATAGGGAGGGCGGATCACAGTGAACACCGAAAACAATCTTTCGGAGAAGCGTAGAATGGGGGTGAGGGGTATAATAACTAAAACAAAACATTATTAATTTATTTTTACATATATTCTTTAAAACTTCATCTTCATAAATTCACCTGCATTGGTGCAAGGGATATACGGTAGACCTTATTTCACGAGCTCCTCAGTGGGTATTAAAACACTCAGTAAATTTTAGTATTATTCTGAGGAGGTCGATGTCACGGAATCTATTTTGATTAAAATAAGGATCAAATTTCATTCTATCAATATATAATGGTCACAATTTTAGGGATTAACAACGAAAAACGATTCGACATTATTCTTTTTTTTTTCTAAATCATTAAGTTATGGTCACAACTAGCTGTTTTTATGGAATAGTACAATAATATAAAAGAACGAAGCAATAAATTTATATTCTAATTCATTCTATTTGTTTCACGCATTCTGATTGGTTCACAGGATTTCTACAGGCATGTATAACGACGATATACATGCCGCAAACCGACTCACTTGACTTACTTCAAAATTTATTCCTACGTAAATTTGCACGTTACAAGCTTTAGCGCACTTTTTGTGTATGACGTCATGCTTCCCTTTTTTCTTCGCTACTGTGACGTCATACTGTGACGTAAAACTACAAGGCATGAGCTTGTAAATGGCGTTCTCCACATGTAAACAACAGAGAAAGTAAGATTGTTATTGATAATACTTTGATTTTTCGCCATTGTAATAAATACGAAGCAGTTGTATTTCATATTTTGCAGCGCAATAATTTCTGTTCGTCGTTGTTAGTCCTCCGTAGCAACGACACCTCTAAAGCGATGCTTGAGACCCTCTGAAGGGTATAAAATGTTAAAATATGTCACATGAATTAGAATAGGGATAAACGTACTGTGTTTTGTGGTTCCGACAGGTATGTGTTGGATATACTGTTGGAAACATGCGTTATACCGTCGGGGACAAGCCCCGACGGTATAACTGCGTTTCCAACAGTATATCCAACATATACCTGTCGGAACCACAAAACACAGTACGTTTATCCCCTAATTTGAAAACATTTCTGACATACGTTTTCATGAGAGGCAATTGATGATAGAAAAGATTGGATGATCTCTCTCTCTCTCTCTCTCTCTCTCTCTCTCTCTCTCTCTCTCTCTCTCAACGAATCAAAACGGACAAATGTGCGTGTATGTGTGTGAGGGGGGGGGGGGGTGTTCCCCCGCAAACCACGATCTAATATTCGGCATGTGATAGATCCATAATTCCATATGTAGATACAGAATCTATCAAAAATATTGGCCAGCACGATAATTTTTCTTAATAAGAATATAAATTATGTCAAACATCTTCTGTCCTGAATCTACAGGTGATCGCCAGCCATGAGCATGTTATGAAATGACCGGTGCGCCCTTTATTTATTTATTTATTTATTCTATTTTATTTATTTCTTTTATTATTATTATTTATTTATTTATTTATTTATTTTTTTTTTTTTTTTTTTTTTTGCTCAATAAATAAAAAACTATGTTTTAGATATTGATTTTTTTTTTATTCTTGAAACGGTAAACACATGCGTATACACATGTGCGTGAACAGGCAATCACTTTGTCGTGTACAACTTATGACGTCATTTACTGAGACCCACGAAGAATACACTAGATCCCGAAAATTTATTGGGTAAATTGACAAAAATGTCGATTTCCTCGAAAACCAGGATTTTTTTTTCTGTGGTTACAGCATGAAAAATTTCATTTTTAAAGAGCTAATGCTATATACTATTTTCACAGATGTTCTAATATCACTTTAAAATTTTTGATGGGATCAAAAAGAAAAAAAAACTTAAATCCCGCTTTCAGAGAGCCAATCGCAACAGTAGTGACCTGTCATACGCAAGTTCTTTGAAACGCTTCATAATTACCTTTTCATTTTCACTCTCGATTCTGAGCTTCAGAACGAATTTTATTGAATGCATCGAATTACGCGTTCAAAAAGATATCGACCTTAGGTGGTTGGTATCGGAAAAACTAAATTTTTATAGTATAAACACAACATTGTTTAAAGAATATAATATTAAAGATACAAAAGATCCAAAGATTTCACGATATAAAAATAGGATTTTACAGAATCAGTACATGTACTTATAATTACGAAATTCGCATTGTTTCCAACAATTTTCGACTAATTAAAAAAAAAAACAATGCAGCGTCATAGAAAATATGTCGAAAACAAAAGAAAACAACGGCCAAAATAATACTATGTGTGTTAAAGCGTATTTTTTCTAACTCTCAGTTTTAAAATGGAAAGTTAGAAAAATACGAATGTCCTCATCGGCAGGTAAATGTGGATAACAATATTTAAGGTCAAGTATTTTAAAACGAAACAGCCTTGCCCCTCTAAATGCACATGCGACATATTAAAGAAACTATACATTAAAAAAAGTATTATTGTGTCCAATACATATGCATTTTCCTTCAAGTCCGTTAAAGCGCAATGTCGTTAGATCAAAGATCAAGGTAAAGTTCAAGGTCATATGATAAACAAAAGAAATCTATTAGTCATATTTAAATGATAAAAGAGATACTGATTACGTCAGTATACCAGTCGTCTCAGTTGAGCGATGTGGGCCATGGTCCCAGAGTGTGCATGTAAGAATTGAAAATCTAAAAAGTAGTAAAAATGGCAAGGTTTTAATTTAAATCATAGCATGGATAGGATAAGAAAGCAGTGGCGGTCTTACATTTTTTTTCAAACATGGTATAAAATATTTTGTTTTACGTTATGGTAGAACTACATGTAATATCATGAAAGATACCATCCCGTCAACATGTACAGAGATGCATAATCGTTGAACATTCTCGATGGGGATTGAATAAGTATAAAAAGGGGGAAACTGTAAACTTGAAATTCTGATGTCACAACATATGCAAATCATATGCCAACACTGATGAAGTTGCGTTTAAAAGTGCCCCGTCTAAGGTGTATAAAAGAAATTGACCTGTAATTTGATACCTTGACATTTGAATTAGATATTGAAATCAATGCATTCATTCATTACAGCATGACCAATCGGTTATGTGTCCCTTACAATACAATGTATACAAGTTTTTTTTTTAATCCAATCTGTGACCCTTGACCTATGACATTGACCATTCATAGAGTTCTTCTTTACACCAAAAACCGACCGGAAAGTTGCATAGAAAGAGGCAATTCTAAAGATTCAAACCCGTGACCTGGACCTTTTACCTATGGGCTTTCTTACATTGTGACCAATAATTAAGTTAAGTTTGATAAATATCAATTGAAACATGCGCTCTCTGGATTTCTACTATAATTTTATTTTTTGCCAAGTCTAAGCTGTAGCCTTGAACCTAGTCATATGACTTTAAAACCTCTAGAGTTCATCAATACTAAGTCCGATGAAATTATGTTGAAAATAGACCTTCCAGAGTGCATTCAAGGTTATTGACCATTTATAGAATTTAAACTTGAACTTTGGACTATGACCTTGAAAATTTTCCTTGGAGAAGATGGAATAAAATGTGCCCTATGGTCATATACAAAAGACTCCTCCGTTACTTTATCCCCTTACAATTATGTTTCGAGGGAATAAACATTTCCCAGTGAAGTGTATGATGCAAAAACAAATCTCACAAGTACTATTTATAGAAATATTGAAGTGAATTTGACCAATTTGGAAAGGGATTTTAATGAATTTTGAAATGTTATCCAGGTGTTCCGTTGGAGACATCGCTTCTTCGCGTAAACAATTTGTGACGCGAAGAAGCTAAGTTACGTTGCGAAGAAGCAAAGTTACGGTGCGAAAAAGCGAAGTCACGAAGAAGCGAAGGAGCAATGAAGCTAAGTTATGATGCGAAACTGCTCCTTCGCATCATAACTTCGCTTCTTCGCATCGTAACTTCGCTTCTTTGCATCGTATCTTCGCTTCTTTGTATCGTACCCTCGCTTGTTCGCTTCTTCTCAACTTCGCAACTTCGATTTTTCGCAACTTTGCAGCTTCGCTTCTTCGCCTTCCTGTTTTACAGTGGCACATGCAAAGTGAAATGAAACATGGCGGTGGTAATAGACAATTTTCATCGGAGAAAGTTATACGTGGGTTATTTCCTATAGGGAATACTTCTTTTACTTCGAATTGAATTTGATATTGAGCTTATTTTGCAAGCTAAATAAATAGAGTGACAGACAGGGTAAGGTAAGGGATGGGATGGGAGGAAGGGGATTCAGTAGTAAATACAGAGAAAGACGCTTTATGGACTACCCATCGTGTTCATCAATAGTGCGCATGCCAAAACGGAACGCGAAGAAGCGAAGTTGCGAAATTGAAAAGAAGTGAAGTTAAGATGCGAAGTTACGATAGTTACGATGCGAAAAAGCGAAGTTACAATGCAAAGGGGCGAAGTTACGATGCGAAGGAGCGAAGGAACTTCACTTCTTCGCATCGTAACTTCACTTCTTCGAATCGTAACTTCGCTTCTTCGCATCGTAATTTCACTTCTTCGTAACGTAACTTCGCTTCTTCGCGTGTCAATTTCAAGCGCGAAGAAGCGATGTCCACACCGGAACACGGTACAAAATTGGTTTAAACATATTTATTCAAATACATGCATTATAGAATGAACAATGCATATGATAGAAATAAATGCGATTTGAAAAAAGCGTAACGCTTATTCAAATTCATTTCCCAAGACTAATATGATGAATACATAGTCAGCATTTTACATCTGAATCATGCTAAACAACTTAAGCGCAAATTGAAGAAAAAATTAGAATTGAACACGGACAAAAGAAAACGAGAAAAAAAAGAGAAAAGATTTCAAAAAAAAAAAGGAGACATCTACAAACCTACTGCATATATGAATACTCGTTTTGCTGTTTGAACCATAACATGGGCTCCAAAAACGGTTACAGTACTTTTTTGTAAAAAAAAAAACATAAAATGGTAAAAATTAGAATACCTATATATCGTAATTAAGTATAAGATTATGTATATGTATAAACCGTACAAAATTGATTATTGTATGTTAAAAGATACCCCCCAGAGGACTTCAAAAAAATTCATTTACTGTGGCGTAAAGATTTTAAATTAACAATTAGTCTAAAATAAAGATATTTCGAAATCCGCTAACCCTGGCTACCCTTTTTTGAGCCACAGGTACTTGAGTCAGAGAAATTCGTTTATATATTTATTTCTCAATCACACACTCCTTTCGTAACGTTTGTAAAGCCAAGGAAAGTGAGAAAAGGGAGCGTGTGTCTCCCTGGCTTTACAAACTTAACGAAAGGAGCGTTTTATTGAAAAACGAGGTATGAACGGCTTTCTCTGACTCAAGCACAGGAGGTCGAAAAATGTCAATTTAATAAAATATTTATAGACATACATGTCTTTGTCTTTTATTATATATACCCACTCATAAAAAAAGACTAAGACATGTACGTGTATAATATTTTATTAAATTGACTTTTTTCGGCCTCCTTTGGACTCGAGTACCTGTGTTTTGAGCTGCCGATAATATTTTTTTTTCAAAGTTTATTTCAGTCTTTTTATTTATTTATTCATTATTATTTTTTGGTAGTTTCATTTTTTATACAATAATTGCATTTTATAATGAATTCATTTTGCATCACAGGAAGGAGGCAGAAATAATGTCAATTTCTGTATAGTCTCGTCTAACTTAAAAAAAAGGGTCGTATTTCTTTCTTCATATCAATTTTGATTTTTGATTAATAATTGATAGAGTTTTTATATTTTCATGTAATATTCTATGTTACATGTAAAGGAAAAAATGTTTTGAACCTGTCACCTTAGCTTCGATGTTTGACCTTCATTTGATAAATTTAGGTGTTTGATAACGGTGCATTTGTGTTTCACAAACACGTCTTTTTATATCTCGCACTTTTTCGTTATTTTTTCCTGTCAAATATAATATTTTTTTAACAAGCCCTTGTAACAGAGTCTACTACAAAATTTCAAATATATCTATGATCATTTGCATATAGATAATTCTTCTCCGATTCGATCGATACCAAAATCGTCAACGTACGTTTACTAATAAGTGAAATATAAGCTGTAGAACACTGAAAACTTGGAGGAAACTTCCTTCGACGACGCCATATTGGATTTCTCTAGCAACATCGTACGTCATAACTTTACGTCATTGCTTTACGTCACTACTACGTCATCTTTGTGAAACCCGTGCAACTGGAACGTAAATGCGACGTAAAGAAGGACGTAAGTCCTACGTCGGTCGTAAATCTACGACGCTTTTGTGAAACCGGCCCCAGCGCGTGCGTTGATTTTTGTAGTGTTAGAGCTTTGACTTCGTGTATCATTACAATGCAAATGTTAAAATCCTGATAATTTAATAATAAAGTAGTCGTTGGCTTTTGATTTCGGTCTTCTCGTGACTATACAGACCTAGTCAGACATTGGTTAACCTCGGCTTTCTGCCTCGGTCAATAATTGTATAGTATATACATGCATATAAATATCCAATAATTTTGGAGTGAAAATAATACACCCCTAATCACAATGTAAATTCTATACAAATGAATGGGTATACATGTACGTAAATATTATGAATATTCAAATAATGTGAGTCCTTGATTTAAAGTTCGTTGTAAATAAGATTAACAATTTGTAATCATTGCATTATCTATGAGTTCATTTCACAATTTCACTCACGATTTTAACTATTTAAATCATGCCAATATCGATTAAATTCAAGAAATATAATTTCAATACTGTTTCAAATAATCTAGGATCCTAAATGTATTATAACCACAAATCAGAAACATTAATCATTAACTTTGATATAATCATCAATTATTCGTTAATCCACATTTTGCCTTATCGAAAACAGAAATTCTAAAGTTTGTGAAGTTTAAGTGTCATTGTAACTTGGACACTTTCACAAAACCAAAGCAAATTGCCATGGGCGGGATACATTCAAGATAGGTACTTCACAACAAGGACAGT
Organism: Pinctada fucata; assembly: GCA_028142955.1. Lineage (NCBI taxonomy): Eukaryota > Metazoa > Mollusca > Bivalvia > Pterioida > Pteriidae > Pinctada > Pinctada fucata. The sequence goes on from AP027106.1 coordinate 60,728,641, forward strand.
CCCATCACAATGTGTTATCCACAGATTGTTGTCATTATCCACAGCCAGACACCGAGGCTCCTGGTGGCAAACTGAACTATCTATCAATTTCCTCATCTGCCCTTTCTGATTAATGATATACACACAACCCTTTTCAAAATGATCATCTGTACATAAAGTGTTACCCATTTTGTCTACCACTAATCCTATTGGCCATATTAATTTTTCTCCTTCTACAGTTTGTGTTATTGTTGTCAAGACCTTGCCATCTTTGGTGATCATCACAACAGCTGACTTGTTATAGTCACTGATGTAAATGTTTCCATCAGCATTTTCTACAGCATGTATAGCTGAGTTATAACCAGAGCCCGTATAAATTTGTTTGATATTAGACCCGTCACCATTGATCCTCACTACTCTCCCATCTTCTGTACAAATCAGTATCTTCTGGTCAGCGGTGATGGACACTAAACAAGACGGTGTTTCATAAAAAATCTGTTGTTCTGTCCCATCTCTTAGACATCTGCTGATTGCCGTGGAATCATAACTATTTGGGCTTATGATGACATCTCCACAGTCCATCACAGCTAGTGCTCCAGGTCTGCTCTGTATCGTCCTCCTCTTGAGTACCTGACCTTTGATGTTCACCATTACCAGTTCTCTGGATTCATATCCACCAAGCCACACGTCACCTTCCTTGTTGATACATATAGATGGTTCTCCCTGCAATGGACATTTGAATTTTGATACAATAGTCGGTGTTGTAAGTTTCAATGGATTTCTCCTTGGTTTTGCTTCTACTGAAGAAGAGGAGACCTGTAATTTTCCCAGATTTTCTCCTAGTTTCTGTAAGCTTCCAGATACAAACACAGGGGGTTCTGGTATTTCTGGCTTACTGCCTATCTCTGGGATCGACTCCTTTCTTCTCGAAAGTTGGATTAAGGCTGGAAGGCTGTTTTTCTTCATGGCTTTCTTGTACTCTTTTACTCTTTCCTCAAGCGTATCCACTTTGTTCCTGATTTCTGTAGTGCGAACCTCAAAGATTGATGTGTGTTTTTGTCGGATGCTGGCCAAGTCTTCCATTTTTTCGCTATAAATTCTATCAAGCTCTCTCATGGCAAATTTCTTCTCGGTTTCCAAATCTGTGGTTGTTTGCTGTATTTTGCTATAATACTTTCTCTTTTCAGTTATAACTTCGTCTCTCTCTTTTTTGAATTTTCTTAAAATTTCCTCCATTCTGGTGATATCATGCTGCAGGACCTTCTTTTCCCTGTCAAAAAGTTCGTCAAGGTCAGACATCTCATGTCCTCTGTGTTTTCCAGTGATACATTTACCACAGACTGGTATGTTACATTTCTCACAGTGAAATGAGGCTTGGTCTCCATGGTCAGTACAGGTCAGGACCGTGATATCTATGTCAGCAACTTGGGTCCTTAGTACTACATTGTGACCTTTGGTGAACTTTCTATGTAATTTCTCACATGGAGGACACAGTGTATGTTTACATTCTATACAACAGTATTCTCCAGGAGTTTCGTCTTCACAGGCATTGCATGGAACCGCTGTTCGGGCATGCGCCAAGATGACTGATTTTGAAAAGGCCATTGTTGTTGGACAATGCTCCCTACCTTCAAATAAAAAGATGTATTACGTCATGTGTAAGTTTATAGATTTGAACATACTCTTTATAGAGCTCAATATAATTTTAAAGTGATACATTTATTCCTTGATCGCTTATAAAAAATATGTTTACAGTTATGAACGCAATATTATGCAATTAATGACTTTTGATGAGGTCTATTCGTGACTATACAGACCTGGTGGGTATTGGTTGACTAATGCCTGACCAGGTTTGTATTGTCACTAGTAGACCAAAATCAAGTCAATAACTGTTTATTAAATTAAGAAGATTTTATTAACATTTGCATTGTAATGATACGCGAAGTCAAAGATCTACACAACAAAACTCAACGCATGCGTTGGTCACGCACGTGCTAATCCCTTGGTAACTCTGAGGAACACTCTATCAAACAGTGTCTTCACCAATAAGAAATAAGCAAAATAGGCAATATTTCCTGATCATTTAATAAAGGAAAGGAAGTAGATTAGTATAGGTGTATTTACGGCAGGAGATAAGAACTGTTGATTCTGTATCTGTATTTCTTAATTTCTTAATCCATTCATTTATTTATTTATCTATCTATCTATTTGTTTATTTTTCTATCCATGTATTTATTTATTTATTTATTTATTCATTTATCTACTTATTTTTTGCTTCCATTCATTTTCAATGCATATGATTCGTTTCCTTGAGAAAGGAGGGGATCTCCAACAACACCTAGTTGCAGCATCAACAGCAACCTCCCAAAACACCCACTGTAAAACACAAAAATGACACGCACAGAAAGAGACGCAGTAGTACAATGAACGTCAAATCACAGAAAAACATAAAACACAAATGACTACACATAAACCAACGAGACCAATGGGCAAACGGTGCCGACTTAGGACGGCCATCTGCCTCGTCAGTAGCAGACGTTGTTGTTATCCTGGATTACGTGCGCACAACCCTCCCACTATTCCGATTACCCAGAGGTCTCGAAGAACGTACAATTGTGGTGTAAAACAACCTCCTCACTGTCAGATGACCACACACAAACAAGACCGCAAGACGCAGGGGCCCAAGCAACACAGATGAATATGTAAATTGATATAAAAAGAGGGCATGCGTAATACGACCTGTGCTCTGCCGGCTGTAGCGAGCTAATGTATGTTATCACCCGAGGAGTCCGACTGACATTCAGAGAGGACAGGTGGTCGGGGCCCTGTCTTCTCTAAAGAGGTTTGGACAGGGCCCGTCATGGAGTCCCGTCGTCACAGTCAGTCAGCGTGCAAGTATTAAGGATGCGCTGGTACAAGACTGTAGATTGGTCAAGTACCAAGCCTAGTGTCCGTCTGGTGACATTAGGATCATATCCACGGTATAAGAGGCGTTTGATGATTCTGACGCATTTTCGATAGTAATTCTGTCTACCTTTGATCCTTCTAATTTTGTTGATCATGTCACCATAAAATGCAGGTTGCGAAATACCCAAAGTAATATACTCTGTTGCTTGTATGGGTCCGAATTTCAAAAGTAGTTGACAATAATTTTTGTAAAATTTCCAGAATGTCTTGACAAGTTTGTGAAAGCGAAAACCTTGACCTAAAAGTTTCTTTGTTATTTGTAAATTTCTATCATGAAAATCCAAAACATCAGTACATGCTCTAGCATACCGGATGAGCTGCGAAATGTAGATACCATAAGACGGTAATCTAGGAACATCACCGTCAAGCCAGGGAATGCTTGAGTAATCCCCGTGTGAAGAACTTCCAAATGAGTTAAAGAAGATCCTGACGATAATCTCAACAACACTCACAATAGAGCACTTAATTGAGTATCGACGGACCCCTAGCAAACTATAGGTGGGACCAGGTGCCCGGCTTGAGTAAGCATCCCCTGTTGGCTAGCAGCACCCTCCAAATGAACCTTCATTTTAGTTGGAAGTCATTGGGAAGTAGCATGGAAGTCATTTGGAACCATGTGGAAATATTCGGAACCCATGTAAGTTCCAAATGATTTGGAAGTTCTCAGTTTGGAAGTCATTCGGAAGTCATTTGGAAGCTAGAAATATTTACTTAGAAATTTTCAAGGTGGTGAAGATTGTAAAGACTTAGAAAATTTCAGCAAGAGAAAATAGTTTGGCCGAGAAAATTACAATGTCAAATATGATGAAGTACATATGACTCATTTTATTCAACAAAGGGACTAAAGATGCAAATAGATACAATATAGAACATTCACTTACAGCCATGGGAATAAGGTCTAACCCTGAGGCCGCCGCTCAGACCTAAATGAGATTCGGATGGGGGTCACCCCCCGCGGAATATGCAAAATCAATGCTGAGTGTTTCTATTTTCATGGTTATATGTCCAAATGATAGACTGGAACCACACCCCTCTACGACGGACTGTTAGTCCCCCCACCCTCCTTGGAAAAGTTCTACATTCACCAATTTAGCCTATCGTTTTGAAATATAGATATTATATTTGCAATTTTTTTAAATTGCGTCCTTGCCTCAACCCCTTTCTCTTTTCTTGATTCGAAATAGGAAATGAAAAGGTCCATACATGACATGGACAATGAACAAAAAATCTAACTAAAACATGAAAAAAGATAAATAATACTTTAAAATAAGGAAAAAGATAAATAAGACTTTCAAATAAGGAAAACATAAAAAAATGCAAAAAGATAATGAATAGAATATGAGCAACTGACAAATTTGTGACTACTTTCAAACTGACAGCATCATTGTTCTCATTTCAAAGCTTTTAGAAAATATAAACAATGTCGTGCTTTCAAAAAACTATTTATAGTAAATAAAAGTAGAATTCATGAGAAATTAAATAAGCTTTATAACATTTGTATTTTTAATAAAACTGAAATATAGTGATAAGTTTTATCCTTAAAAATAAGTACTGTAAACGAACATCGATGATCCCCCTGTCCCCATCTCCCATCCACTAGATAAATGAATAAATAAATAACGTATTAAATAAATACAAACTAAATTATAAAGATATGTTGAATATATTATAAATCATTAAAAAAAAATATTTAATAATGAATGAATTTATAAAATACATATGTTTTGAAAAATGTAATCAAAAAATAGAGATACTGGAGTAATAGAAATCATAAATGTGCATTTAAGAAAACGGATATCTTAATATTTTTGCTTTTCTAAATATGAAGGAATTAAAAAGAAAGAAACCAAATTGATCATGAACAGACGCATTACGTAATACGAAGTGTTCCAACTCTATACCTTCATGAAGAAAATTCCAAACCAATTTTTCCTGCACCAGACACGTGTTTCGAATATAAAAAATGTCTACTCTGTGTTGTTGGCTTTTTTCTGTGTTTTGAGTCTTTTTCTGTGATTGTCTGCTCTGTGTTTTTAGTCTTTTTCTGTGTTTTGAGTCTTTTTCTGTGATTGTCTGCTCTTTTTAAATTGGGTGTTTTGCTGTGGTTGCTGTAACCGAATGTTGAAGGAGATCACCTCTTGTAATGCAATGACTCAGCAGATACTATGAATTTATGAAATCAGCTACAATAGGAATACAAAAGAAAGGAGTAAAATGATTGCATTGCCTGTATTTTTGTCTCTCCTAAATATCCCTCAATTCGTTCTCTGAAGTACATATATTTTCTACTCAAAGATTAAATCACACCAAATGATTTCAATTAATTGTTAGCCATTACAAAGCTATCTGGGCGCATTCCAAAAATATTTCACTTTAAATTATAATGACCATATCCCTGTTTACAGCACAAAATCGACAATTCAGAAAATCAGAAACCGAAGGCATACAAAATCAGGATAAAACAGGAACCAAAGCAAACAAACAAAAACCTCCACCATATGAAAAGAAGCGAACTCCCACTATGGGAGTGAGATCAGGTGCCCAGGAAGAGTAAGCATCTCCTGCTTGCATGCAACACCCGTCGCTTCAATTCGGTAGAACTGTCACATCCGGTTACTTCCATTTCGGAAGACATAAAGTACAATCTTTGGTTGGATGGTTCAAATGGTCTATGACAGAATATCATCCACCATTCTGGAGAGTGGGACATCACAGTGTATGACAAGTTCCCCATATCGACCGTAGAACTTCCTCAGTGACGATGTTAGTCGGTCACAAACATATCCCTGACTGAGAAGCTTATCTGAAAGACGCCTAGCCCTCAGAACAAAATCCTTGTATTTGGTACTTGCTCTGGCATAGCGTATCAACTGAGATATGAACACGCCATAAGCAGGCGATGAAGGGATGTTGCTACTCAGAAAAGGAAAGTTTGTAATGCTGAAATTGAAGTGGTCACGTTTGTCATAGAGTGAGGTGTTCATGTGACCATCAGTGTCGTACATTGTAGGACAACATTATGTCCAAATAGGATGCTGAATTATTTGTCTCTGTAGTTTCTTTGACTTCAAGCTCCGAAGGATAGATACTACTCAGGTAATCCGCGAATTTTGGATTGTTAATGCACAACACATCGTCTATAATTCTGTATGTGATGTTGATGTCAAAAGCGAAGTATCTTTTCCCTTCAGAGACCAAAGATTGAATGAATTCAGCTTCGTACGAGTAAAGGAAAATGTCGGCAAGGAGTGGGGCACAATTGGTCCCCATTGGAATTCCGACAATTTGCTGGATGACCTTTCCTCCAAACACCACAAAAATGTTGTCGATCAGAAAGTTTAACATCTGAATAATGTCTGTTTCAGTGTACTTATTTTCAGAATCGGACTTTTCTTTTACAAAGTAGGTTTTGTCATAGTTAACAACAATAAATTTGTATTTGCGATTACCGTTCTTAATTGTAAACGCATTACTTATAATTTTTGCAAGTCTTTCTTTCAATTTAGAATTTGGAATTGTAGTGTAAAGTGTCGAAAAATCAAAGGCTTTGATTGAATGGACTCTACTAAAATGAGTTGATTTCAGATGTTCTAAAAGTTCCTCGAATTCTTTAAAATCCACATCTGGTTGATACCACTGCGAGAATCTTCAAAGAGGGTACACAATCTCGACATTACTTTAACTTGTATCATTTTGACCATGACGGCACATCAACGGGTTTGATTACGTCATGACAATTGATACTAACCATGACGTCACTATGAAAAACTATCAAATGGTGTTATATCGAACCTCTGTCCCTGTAACCTCAGCGTATAAAAAGAGGAAGGAGGGGATATCCAACAATACTCGGTTGCAGCACCCACAGCAAAATACTAGGGGACCACAACCACGAGTATCTGATATCCTTGTATATTCTTAGCATACTGACAATTTACCTGAAGGCATTATGATATTTTCACTTATCTACCAAAGTTTGAATGACTTCTGATTGTCTGCATTTTGACTTCTATTCTTAACCGCTGCGCAGAATTTTACGAAACCGTACAGGACATTGTTGTTTCTTGTTCGATGATTCCTATCTATCTATATAACAACGTTAGAAGTGAAAGTTGAATTTTACCATATTCGAAACTTTTCAATTTTTGATCACCAATCCATTTACATTGTCTACATGTATATGCAATTACTTTTCTTATCCTATATCCATGCAGCGGTACTGGGGAAGATTTTTGAAGAAGCTCTATAGGGTACCCTTTTGGACATTTTTTGCCCTGCCAGGATCAAGTTTTTTTTTCATATCTACTATTATGAGTAGAAGACCTCACGTACATCATGAATACCAAGTTTCATTTAAATACTTCAAGCGATTCCGTAGGAGACGGAAAATGTTAACGACGGATAGAGACGATGACTTTTCAGACGGACGTATTGCTATATAAGCATTGCTCGCGTGAACTGAAACGCTCCGCTGACAAAACAAAATGAAATTATAAAGATTCTTAAAAGGCATAGCATTGCATATCTACATATTTTTCTTCTTGCAAACGTTGTTCAAACAGTGTATTATGACGAATCATAACAGAATTGATTTTATGTCATGCACAAATAATGTCGCAGAAAATACATGTTTGTAAACGTCTTCAAATTCAATAGCATCATTTAAGAACAGATAAATTTTCGGCATTGACCAGACATGCACGTTTTGGTACTATAAATTCCTCGTCAGTGATCCTCAGTCTTAACAATGCGATATGGTCAAAGAATGTGACCAGCGCGTGCGTTGATTTTTGTAGTGTTAGATCTTTGACTTCGTGTATCATTACAATGCAAAATGTTAAAATCCTGATAATTTAATAAAGTAGTTGTTGGCTTTTGATTTCGGTCTTCTCGTGACTATACAGACCTAGTCAGGCATTGGTTAACCTTGGCTTTCTGCCTCGGTCAATAATTGTATAATATATACACAGATACATGCATGCATATAAATATCCAATAATTTTGGAATGAAAATAATACACCCATAATCACAATGTAAATTCTATACAAATGAATGGGTATACATGTACGTAAATATTATGAATATTCAAATAATGTGAGTCCTTGATTTAGGTTCGTTGTTAATAAGATTAATAATTTGTAATCATTGCAATCTATGAGTTCATTTCACAATTTCACTCACGATTTTAACTATTTAAATTATGCCAATATCGATTAAATTCAAGAAATATAATTTCAATACTGTTTCAAATAATCTAGGATCCTAAATGTATTATAACCACAAATCAGAAACATTAATCATTAACTTTGATATGATCATCAATTATTCGTTAATCCTCATTTTGCCTTATCGAAAACAGAAATTCTAGAGTTTGTGAAGTTTAAGTGTCATTGTAACTTGGACACTTTCACAAAACCAAAGCAAATTGTCATGGGCGGGATACATTCAAGATAGGTACTTCACAACAAGGACAGTTCCATCACAATGTGTTATCCACAGATTGTTGTCATTATCCACAGCCAGACACCGAGGCTCCTGGTGGCAAAACGAACTATCTATGAACTTCCTCATCTGCCCATTCTGATTAATGATATACACGCAACCCTTTCCAATATCTGTACATAAAGTGTTACCCAATTTGTCTACCACTAATCCTAGTGGCCATATTAATTTTTCTCCTTCTACAGTTTGTGTTATTGTTGTCAAGACCTTGCCATCTTTGGTGATCATCACAACAGCTGACTTGTTCTGGTCACTGATGTAAATGTTACCATCAGCATTCTCTACAGCATGTATAGCTGAGTATCTACCAGAGCCCCTGTAGATTTGTTTGATGTTAGACCCGTCACCATTGATCCTCACTACTCTCCCATCTGTAGTACAAATCAATATCTTCTGGTCAGCGGTGATGGACACTAAACGAGACGGTGTTTCATAAAAAAATTGTTGTTCTGTCCCATCTCTCAGACATCTGCTGATTGCCGTGGAATCATTACTATTTGGTTTTATAATGACATCTCCACAGTCCATCACAGCCAGTGAATAAGGTCTGTTCTGTATCGTCCTCCTCCCGAGTACATGACCTTTGATATCCACCATTACCAGTTCTCTGGATTCATATCCACCAAGCCACACGTCACCTTCCTTGTTGATACATATAGATGGGTCTCCCTGCGATGGACATTTGAATTTTGATACAATAGTCGGTGTTGTAAGTTTCAATGGATTTCTCCTTGGTTTTGCTTCTACTGAAGAAGAGGAGACCTGTAATTTTCCTAAATTTTCTCCTAGTTTCTGTAGGCTCCCAGATACAAACACAGGGGGTTCTGGTATTTCTGGCTTACTGCCTATCTCTGGGATCGACTCCTTTCTTCTCGAAAGTTGGATTAAGGCTGGAAGGCTGTTTTTCTTCATGGCTTTCTTGTACTCTTTTACTCTTTCCTCAAGCGTATCCACTTTGTTCCTGATTTCTGTAGTGCGAACCTCAAAGATTGATGAGTGTTTTTGTCGGATGCCGGCCAAGTCTTCCATTTTTTCGCTATAAATTCTATCAAGCTCTCTCATGGCAAATTTCTTCTCGGTTTCCAAATCTGTGGTTGTTTGCTGTATTTTGCTATAATACTTTCCCTTTTCAGTTATAACTTCGTCTCTCTCTTTTTTGAATTTTCTTAAAATTTCCTCCATTCTGGTGATATCATGTTGCAGGACCTTCTTTTCCCTGTCAAAAAGGTCAGCCAGGTCAGACATTTCATGTCCTCTGTGTTTTCCAGTGATACATTTTCCACAGACTTGTACGTTACATTTCTCACAGTGAAATGAGGCTTGGTCTCCATGGTCAGTACAGGTCAGGACCGTGATATCTATGTCAGCAACTTGGGTCCTTAGTACTACATTGTGACCTTTGGTGAACTTTCTATGTAATTTCTCACATGGAGGACAGAGTGTATGTTTACATTCTATGCAGTAGTATTCTCCGGGAGTTTCGTCTTCACAGGCATCGCATGGGACAGCTGTTTGGGCATGCTCCAAGTTGACTGATTTCGAAAGTGCCATCCCTGTAGTTGACAATGTGTCCTACCTTCAATTAAAAAAAAATTCCGATATTTTATTTCGTCATATGTATGGATATGCGTTAATCTTTATGGCTATATCATCTGAAGGTAATACATTTTTTCCTTAATCGATTTTAAAAATGTATGTAGTTATAAACGCAATATAGAAAAGGAAAGTATGTGTAAAATTTTGAATGTTTACGAAAGGAGATAAAAAGAACTGCAGATTCTGTAATTTAATTTATTTATTTATTTATTTATTTATTTATTTATTTATTTATTTATTTATTTATTTATTTATTTATTCATTCATTTACATGTATTAATTTTTCTATCTATTTTTCCATTCTCTCTTTTCAATGATTTGTTTCCTGAATAATGGAGATACGATATTTTCTAAACATACATAGTATCTGCATCGGATATAGAATATCCCAACCCGCCCTTGCTGAGATTTGTTAAAAAAAAATTCTACCCTCACCACTCCCCGTTACGGTTTGCAATCCTTTGCATCGAAACTTTTCTGAATCTCAGAGCATTTTTGTTTTATCATTAATCAAGAAAACTAGTATATTTGATCTGATCAGTATTCTCTAAGTCGGTGTGATGTCACACAAAGGTTCAGTTAGAGATAAGCACAGAGAAGTTCCGAAAATAGTTGGGGATAAACTCGGTGTTTATCATAGAGCATACCCAGCAGACATTCAACGTTGATTCAACGTTGAAATTTGGTTGATCTAGGTCGACGACGTCGAACAACCAAAATTCAACGTTGAAACAACGTTGAAGATTTCGACGTCGAGGAAATGACGTGATTTCAACGTTGAAACAACGTTGACGATATCGACGTTGAAGAAATGACATGTTTTCAACGTTGAAACAACGTTGAGGAATTCGACGTCGAAGACACGACCTCTTTTCAACGTTGAAACAACGTTGTATTTTTGACCTATCTTCAACGTCGAAAACATAACCTTATTTCAACGTTGAAACAACGTTGCATCTTCGACCAATGTTCGACGTATAAGACAATTAAAACCTTTCATCTGAACATTATTCTTCTTCAATGACATAAAAAATACTGCATATAATTTTATACAAGAAATACCAATCATCGAAACTTGACGTGTGCATTTCTTCTATCAATGAGGGAAATAAAACTAATTATAATCTTAAATCATTTTTTAAAAAAATCAAATATACGATCATGAAAAAAACCTCGGTGGGAATGTGACAACCCCCCCCCCCCCTTCAATCATTTCGAAGGACATACTATTCCACAATCCACTTTATGCTGATTCAATGTATTTGTACTGTATTTGAGAGTTATTAAAAAAAACTTCTCTGGAATTTCGATTTAAAAAGTCACTACTTAAGTCTTTTGTACGTTCAAATTAAGACATCGCATTATTTAAAAAAAAATAGATATATTATTTAAAAAAAAGTTCAGAAAACATTTAAATCATAATATGCATTCTAACTGAAATAGATATGAAACAACCTGTCTGGGGATCTTATAGTTAAGTACGTGTTTGTTATCTTTGTGTGATCACTCACAGCGTGGTCACTATCTCGCAATCTTGTTATGCAATTCTGGAAGGGCGCGCTTGAGAAACAGATGCGAGCAGGTCAAATTGACCGTTCCTGTTAGAATTTCAAATAAAGTAGAGCGGAGAGGAAGGCACTCGCTGTAAGTATTTTAGTATTTTGAATATAATTTTCTTGTATTAACACATTTTTTTACTCAGAGAGGGGGTAAATTTTGATCAATCTAATTTGATAAGGTTTTAGGATTGAATTCTTGAATCTTAACGTGTTTGCTTCAGAATCCGACGATTTAACTCTCTCTCTCTCTCTCTCTCTCTCTCTCTCTCTCTCTCGTTCTGTATTTTCTGAAATTTGTCTTCCGGTATATATACGATAATCTATTCGATCGATTGAATCTCCACAATTCAAACTTCTATCCTTTCGCATCTAATTTTTAAAAAGTACTTTTTTCTCAGTGACGAATTTGATAATAAATAAGTCAGCACTGAGATATTTTTAAATAGGGGTAATTACTCATTGATAAACAGAAAAAAAAACACCCTTTATAACAAGTTCCGGAGGGTTCTGACCAGTCATCTCTTCCCCACCCGGAAAAATTCCCGTCTAGATATATCGAAATAAGAATGTCTTACAGGGTTTAGGAACTCGGCATCCTAATTGCATTTTAGATATACATGTAATTAATATCTGAAAGTAAACAGGGCACTTTTTTAAATTTCTAAAGTGGAAACATGCCCCACCCCTTTCTCTACCCAATCTGCCTAATCTTTTATGCATTTTGAAATCTGAAACTCAAGAAAAGGAAAAGTCATTACGTTTTTCAACCCATCAAGGGGGGGGGGCGAAATTTGTAACTCGATTTTCTTCCAATTTTTAACGTTTCATAACTATATTAAAAACTTCAAGTAATTCAAATTAAAGTTTCCGTTTCCCATTAAAAAAAGCAGATAAGATGATAAGAAAATTGCAGAAAACGAACGATGAAAAATGTCGAGTATTCATGATAAGGGGCAAAGTGAAGTCGAAAAAAATGTAACTGAATACATGTATGAATAATTTTTTATACTCTTGTAACATATGCAAGTATTTTTGTTTTTTAAAGTTTCACAATATTTGCAATAAGTATATCCATTCAATAAATCTTATATCTATGAAATCAAATATGGATACGCTGAGCTTGTATTGTTTCTTTTGTCTGTTTTGTAGATTTCGTTTCAACTCCGATGCTGAATAGCTAAAAAAAAAACAACAAAGATGTCAGGTTGATGGAAAGGGGACGTTGTCTTGACCCGCTCAATATGCAGCTGTCTTATGTATTCTTTGATTTGCAATAAATAACACATACTTTACGATCAGTGCTTTGCATCATCACCTGTAGATTTCAACGATAATGCAACCAAATTTCAACGTTGAATAGACGTTGATCGACGTTATTTCAACGTTGAAACAACGTTTAAATGACGTTGATCAACGTCATTTCAATGTTGATTCAACGTTGAAACTTCAACGTCGAAATTTTCAAAGTTGACTCAACTTTCATTTTCAACCAAAATTCAACGTTGTTTCAACGTTGAAGATCGACGTTGAATCAACGTTGATTCAACGTTGAAATGCCTGCTGGGTAGTGTATGGAAATTGATTTATGTTTATATCAAGAATAAACTACTAAAATTCATTGAAGGAACCATTGATGAATTAGCTCTTAGCTCCTCAAACCCCAATATAAAACGAGATTTGAAGAAGGAACAAACAAAATTGGAAATTTGGTCATGTGACCAGTTCGACTTCAAGAATATCGATCGATCGAGAAATATATCTGCTGCACAAAATGAACAGAAACCGAAAGTAGTCAGCAATTTAAATTGAAACATATAAAATTAAAATCACAATCACATTCATAATTTATTAAAGTGATGTAAAACTTCATATAAGACAATTTCATTTCTCACCTGATGGCAAACTCTATCATTTTTTCATCGTCGAAAATCTCCAGTTGGTGTTAAAATGGCTACATGACGTCAAGAGGATCAATAAAGGGAATTTTATTTATAAATTTAAAGCAGTAAGTGCACATTTAATGTAGAGTTTTGAACAGACATGCAATATTTATCTTTGACATTGATATACTGACACCGTACATACACCTCTGATAGCTTCAACTACATTACGCACAAAGTGCATGGGTCATTTGAAAATCTTGGTAATATTGATTCATTACAATTCAAAACTGTTAACGTAGATATATATATTTTACTGTTGAAACCGTGATCTTTAAAAGGACGGATCAAGAATAAAGAACTTCCAGCCGATGTTTTACTTTATTATATCTAGACAGGAAAATATAGGACTTGCGTATGCAGTACTTAATCTTTACCGGTAGTGGCCGGTATTTTTAATGACAAATAGGGATAATGACCATATCCCAATACACAGTACAAAATCGAAAATTCAGGAAATCATAAACCAAAGGCATACAAAATCTGGATAAACAAGAACCAAAGCTCATGCGCATGCGTGACGGAGAGTCTCGTCCAACTTTCTGGCAAAGTAATATCCTTTTTGTAACGTATACAGGCACCCATGGACCTTCGATCTTCGCACACAGGAACATAAACACCTACTGTGAACTAAAGACCTATAGACATCGTGTTTTGTTTAAGTTTGATCATCTCATTTAACTCGAATGTGTAACCAACTACAACCGGAAGTATAAACAACTCTATTTTCATTTTCACATCTGAGAAACCAACATGTCCATCGTGAGATTTATATTGCTTCTGGCAACTCTGACAACATTATATAGAGTCCCATCAGATTGTGATAAGTATGAGAGCATTAAGGGTCATTTCATTATCTGTCCTGGCGTTTTCTGTCAAGAAAAGTCCATCACTCTGAAGCATATATTCCACACAACGAATAGGTGTATCAAAAGTACTAGGTGCCAATTTTAAACATCCATGTACCTACTTGCCCTGATCATATTAACATCAAATGACTGTCATCCAAACCCAGGGCCAAGACAAGTTAAATTCCCTTGCCAAATCTGTCATAAAGCTTGTAAATGGTCAAAAACAGTGAAATCCATCGCCTGTGATAATTGTGACCTCTGGTATCATAAAAACTGTCTTAACATAAACTCTGTAGTGTTTGATGCGCTTGAAAAAACTGATGTATCATGGTATTGTTGTAATTGCGGCCTACCACAATTCCACTCGAGTCTCTTTGACGAGTCATGTTCGACAGTTGATCATGATAGCTCATTAGGTAGCATATCGTCAAATATAGGTCAACCCATCTCACAGTCATCCCCTGCAGGAAAGATTGGCAGCACGTCTACTCCTAAACCTCTGACCAAGAGACGATTGAGAGTCATCTCTGTAAATCTTCAGAGTATGAGAGCAAAGAAGGAATCATTATGGTCCCTTCTAGAGGAAACCTCACCAGATATCATCTTGGCATCTGAAACTTGGCTTCATCCTGGGATACATGACCGTGAAGTTCTCCCGGAAAACTATCGTTTCATTTCCCGCAGAGACCGCCCTAACGACGCACATGGTGGAGTTGCAATCATCGCTCACAGGGAACTTGAAGGCGTCGAGATAAATCTTGCGACCGAGACTGAGTTTGCTGCAGCCACATTTACATGTAAGCACAACAAGAAACCTCTTGTAACTGCTGTACTATACCGTCCACCCAGTAGTAATGACCAATATATGAACTCTCTCTGTGCTGCGATAACAGACCTGTCAAACAAATTTCCAGGCTCTGTCGTATGGATTAGTGGCGACGCTAACCTACCTGACATAGAGTGGGATACTATGTCTATCACAGGAAACCGGAACTCGGCACCCATAAACACAGCCTTCCTTACCACTGTACTGGATATAGGCAGCGAACAGGTCGTCAACTTTCCAACTCGCAGAAATAATCTATTGGATATATTCCTCACCAATCGACCATCGCTAATCAACAAGTGCTCACCACTCCCAGGCTTAAGTGACCATGATGTAGTCCTCATAGACAGTAACATTACTCCAGCCTGACAAAAGCCACCTAGCCGTATTGTACACCTTTGGAAAAAGGTAGACATAAAAGTTATGGAAAGTGACTTAAGCCACCAGCTAGAATCCTCTTTTTCCGGATATTCGACAAACACCCCAGTTGATACATTGTGGACCTCCTTCAAGACCACCTGTTTAACTTCCATCCAAAAGCATGTACCAACTAAGCTCACATCCACAAGATACAGTCAACCGTGGAGTAATAGAAACATCCGTAAACTATCTAGAAGAAAGAAAAAAGCTTTTAAAAGATTCAAAAGTACAAGAAACCAAAAAGATTGGAATTATTATCAAAAGAAACAGAAGGAATCAAATAAAAAATGCAAGTCAGCATATAACTCTTACATCAGTGATATGGTAAATTCTGACACAGGAAACAAAAAGCTGTACTCCTTTGTAAAAAGCAAAAAGTGTGAGAGCAATGGCGTATCCCCCCTCTTAAGGGATGGTACTCTCCATGGTGATTCAGAGACCAAAGCAGAGTTACTTAACTTGCAGTTTTCATCTGTTTTTACCACAGAGGACACCACTTGCCTTCCAGACATGGGTGAAAGCCCCTACCCCACAGCACCACCTATACAAATTTCAGAGAAAGGTGTGCTTAAACTCCTGAGGGGTCTCAACGCTCACAAGGCAACAGGACCTGACGGCTTGTCCACACGTTTCTTGAAGGAGATGGCGTCAGCAGTTGCACCATCACTCACCATGCTCTTCCAGGCATCCCTTGACCAAGGTGTGGTCCCTGAAGACTGGCAGAAAGCTAACGTGGCCCCTATTTTCAAGAAGGGTGACCGTTCAAAACCAGCTAATTATCGTCCTGTCTCACTTACCTCTGTCTGCTCAAAAATCATCGAGCATATCATCCACAGTCACTTGATGTCTTTCTTTGATAACTGTAATACCCTCACAGACTATCAACATGGTTTCCGGAAAAAACGCTCCTGCGAAACCCAGCTCATCAACACCATACAGGACCTCGCAGAATCTCTAGATAATTCAACTCAGATTGATGCTATCCTACTTGACTTTTCTAAAGCATTTGACAAGGTTCCCCACCAGCGACTCCTACACAAGCTTCATCACTATGGAGTACGAGCCTCCACCCTCAGCTGGATACAGAGCTTCCTTGACAACCGGACACAGAAAGTCGTAGTAGATGGCGTGTCATCCTCGACAGCTCCAGTGACATCCGGAGTGCCACAGGGCACTGTCCTCGGCCCGCTCCTATTCCTGGTGTATATCAACGACCTACCGAGTAAGGTCAAGGGCACAGCTAGACTCTTTGCTGATGACTGTCTCCTTTACAGCAAAGTGAATTCATCAGAAGATGTCGCCTCCCTCCAGCAGGACCTTGACAGCCTCCAGGAATGGGAACGGGCATGGCAGATGCACTTCAACCCTGATAAGTGCGAGGTCATACATATTACCAGGAAAAGGAACAAGTTAGAACTGCCATACTACATCCATGGCAAGGCACTCAACTCCACCAAGAGTGCAAAGTATCTCGGAGTCACCATTTCGGATAACCTTTCCTGGAACACGCACATCAGCACAATCTGCAAAAAGGCCAGCAACACCACGGCTTTCCTCAGGCGCAACCTGTCATCATGCCCTAAGAACATAAAGGCTACAAGCTACACCACCTTTGTACGCCCCCAGCTAGAGTACTCTTCATCAGTATGGGACCCCCACACACAGACCAATGTCAGTCAATTGGAAGCAGTCCAACGAAGATCAGCTCGTTTTGTCACTGGGAAATATGACCGTCATGAAAGCGTCACAGCGTTGATGGAGGAACTGCAATGGGAGAGTCTTCAGAACCGCAGACAACGCGCCAAACTCACCATGATGTACCGGATCTCCCACTCTCTTGTAGCTATTGATCATCCCACATTCCTCCAGTACCAAGGTGCGGCTACAAGAGGGCACCAGCTGAGATACCGAGTTCCCTACTGCAGGACACTAGTCTACAAGGAGTCCTTCTTCCCATCCGCCATCAGACTATGGAATGCCGCTCCAGCCAACATCACAGCAGCGGACTCCCTGGAGACCTTCAAGGATAGGACCCAGGGATACCAGTGCCAGCAGCCATAGACATCTCTGTTTTTAGCCTGTTTTTAATCCTGTAAATAGCGAGACTCTCCCTCACGGATGGGCTTTAGTTTTTAAACCTAGTGCGAATATGCCGCTCATGCAGCCCAGCACTTCATGGAAGAAGAAGAAGAAAGCAAACAAACAAACACTGGACCTTACAGGCTCAAAAGTGTTCATCAACGTACATTATTCAGATGTCCCCAAAATGGCTAAAAGGGAGAAAATCAGCGTGTTTGCTTTTTAATCTAACTAAATCCATGTATAAACGATGTTTCCTTTTTTTAAGTTTTTACTTTTCCTGATTTCTATCTATACCCCCGGTCATATTTGTTTCGATTGTAGAATTCAAATGTTTCAATATCAATTTAATATTCACTTTACTTGAGTCTTCTCCCTCATTTCACTCCGGAAAATTGCTCTCAAGGTGATATTTCTCTTATCTGAAGTGATGGAGCTATATGGCGTATTAGATGGCATTTGAGTTAAGCCAATCACAGGCTCTGAAATGGCTCGTCTTCTTGGTGAAAAATCTGTGAAGAATCTGGTTGTCATGGATTCAGCATCCTACAAATACTAAACAGAAAAATATGTGGGACGAGCGCGGCTCGAATCCCTTCTTATTCATGTAGAAACTTCAAATTACCTTTTAACCTATACGTATATTCATTTTCAAGATTTTTAAAGAGATAACGTTTTTCTTTCGTTCAAGATTTTTTTCTTTCGTTCGAAGGGGTTTTTTTTTTCCTTGCAAAAGATTAACACGCAATGTTTAATGCTTGACGCCATGCATTTAAAAAGATTTGGATCTGGGTACTGTATGCATTGTAGAATCCATACTGATATCTTTTCTAGAGAGATTATTTTATTGTAGTACAATTGTTCTTGTAGTGCGGTCTTACTCCATAAATTCCTCTATACATGCATGTAGAATGTCGGTTTGTGTGACTGAACCTGGTAGGTGGTTTAACCCTCTAGTGCCCACACCTATTTATATTTGACGGAGAATCATGATTTTTTCCATGTTGATATGTTACCCAAATGTAAGAACAAAACCGAAGAAATTTTTCAAAAATTCCCTCTCTAACAATTTTTGGGTATGTATCATATATGATACATCGGGCATTAGTGGAATTTCTTAATCTTCAATTTATTTCTTATCCTTTAATTTAACCGAATAATAAACTGCATAGAATGAAATATTAACAATATACAAATTTGATAGATGAAATACTTTTTTTGATAAATTTCATTTTCCCATGATTTTTATGTCTCAGCTGCCGAATGTATCATATATGATACAGTCATTTTCGGGATATAATTTCTTGTAGAAAAATCCAAAATGGAGACAACTCCTTTAGAAAGCTTAGGCCATAATTAAAAAATTGTTTGTTTCCCCTCGCCCCGACCGGGTCAGGAAAAACGCCACCGAGTCAGATTTTTTTTACAGCCAAAAAGTCCGATATTTTTTCCCCCAGAAATCGAATCACGGCCATGTCCAATTTCAGTTTCAACGTTACAATATTCTATTCTATCCAAATAGAATTGTAAATCAACTCAATAGCTTTCTCATTCCTATATTTTAATAAGAAATCTTGCCGTAACCCCCCCCCCCCCCCCTTCCCCGTCTTCCCATTACCTTTGGCTTTGAACCGTCAGTCATAAATTATGTATTATTATTACATTGTTAATTATGTCTCTCTCTTGTTAATATCCTCCCAATGTTTTTGAGAACATGATAGACGAGTGCTCGGGGTCTACGGATGTAAAATTAAAAAAAAAA
The DNA here is from genome assembly GCA_028142955.1 of Pinctada fucata. Classification (NCBI taxonomy): domain Eukaryota; kingdom Metazoa; phylum Mollusca; class Bivalvia; order Pterioida; family Pteriidae; genus Pinctada; species Pinctada fucata. Next base: position 60,748,123 of record AP027106.1, read on the forward strand.
AGCATGTGCCTTTCGAATTCTTCGAGTGCGGCAGGTATTGTGGGCTCCCATCTTTACACGTATACGCATGTGCCCAATCTAGTTCCTCAGCTTATGAAATCTCGTTTCACGAATAGGCGTTTAGACGCTATAAAGACCCATCGCTTATTTAGGAGGGTCCGCTGAGTGGGTCAAAATTCAGGCATATATAAATCGAGTGAATAAGAAAACTACTACCTGATCATGATTAACCTATGTTTCTCTAGCGGTCGTCGGCGGTCCGTGCAAACTTTTCGCATCGTGAACGTCATTATCAATAGACTCAATATTACAATGAATTCTTGATGTTGTTCGTATAATTATGTTTCACTTACGCCGTTAACATACAATAAACGGACCGAGAAAGAAAAGTATACAAACTGATTTCATCTTTATCATGCATTGAAAAACGCCGGCCATTTGTAGTCCGTAACTCGTGGTTGCGCGTGGTCAATATCTATACAAATTCAATATTTACAAGTCGTAAAAAAAGCCGAGATGTAACTTTTTTTAATTTTAATGGTTTGTGCCCATAGTTTTCTTGCCCGAGTTCTCTTTTCCTTGGTTTTCGTCAAGGTCCAAGGAATTAAAATGTATAGATTAAGATGACATCACTTGATCTTTTCTTATCTGTCATTTATGTTTCAAAATTAAGCATTGCGATTTCATGTTTTTACTGATTGTTTTGTGACATTGAGAATTGTTTCCCCGCATTTACGAGTTATGTGCATGCTGTCGATCTAGATGTAGATGATTCTGGATTTCAAGAAAAAAACTAATGTAAGGCTGATAAAGACGGTAAAAATGATGCTGGAAAAAATAACAAGAACACATAATGTATGACATATCTTATTCTTATTAACTTAGTAAAAAATATATTCAGTGATGTATGGTGAAAATTGGGTATTAATTCATTGAAATTATATTTCATCTGCGTCCTCACAATGGCTTTGCCATAATTCATATAAATAAATATTGAGAAATTGAAAAAAAGGAATAATCACTTCTTTACAGAACAACTATTGTTTAACTATTTTAAAAGTGAAATGGAATTTGTTAGGTAGGGCAAACCCATCCTCTGATGAGTTACTGATGTCAGAACAGTTTCCGGACAGTAACAGTTTCCGGACAGTAGCCCTTTTCAAGTACTTTGAAGAAAATTATTTTCAAAATTTTGTGACAATTTTGTAGATTCTTAAATGGAGAATTCAAATAATAAATTATGTAAATAAAATTTTAAATCCAAGTTGCTTTATCACACCACCTTTTCACTCCTTTCTGCCCCGTTTAATATCGCGCACCGGGGAGAAGTCGCCGAGAACCATACTATTTTAATCTAAGTGATTTGAGAAGTTTCGGTTCTAATTTCGAAATTATTTTTACACAGTCATTTGTAGAAAAGATTGAAGGAAACAATATCCAAAAATCATCCAGTTCGGGCTGAAATTGATCGAGATTGACAGATTTAAAATCAGGTGTCCGGAAACTGTTCCAGTGATTTGCGAAAAATGGCCAAAATATAGGGTAAGGGAGCAACCATTTGATTTTTATGGGGGGGGGGGGGGGGGGCAGGAAGACTTTACAAAAAAAAATTTCCGGATCAATTTTTTTCCGGATCATGAAATTGCCCCTCCCCCCCCTCTCTTCCAACCTTTCCACTGCCCAGCAAACACTTTTTTTGTGTATCATAAACTCAGTATAAAAAATGGAACAAACTTCATGCATTTTTGAGTGAATCAATCAAATTCAAAAGTCATTAGCACCATATATCATTTAAGTAAATAGATTATAGGCATCATATGCCATTCAAGAAATTAAAATGAACTCAGAAGTGATCTGCTGGCAAGAGATGAACTCATTCTGTGTTTGGTGTTTAATATGGCCGAAAAATCACGCTGAATTATTTAAACTTTAGAGTAATTTTGAACATTGGAAAATTACAACAACAAAAATCCGGCCCGAAGGGCCGGCGAAAAAAAAATTTCCGGCTCTTAAAATGGCCTAAAAAATTTTCCGGCTGGCAAAAGTCTTCCTGCCCCCCCCCCCCCCCCCCCCCCCCCCCCCATAAAAATCAAATGGTTGCTCCCTAATAAAATCGGTCTAGAAACCATATTTCTTGAGATATTTAATATTTTCTGTCAACATGAGTATGTGTGCGAAGGGCATAGCATTATTTGAGAGAAATTTGAATGTTTTCCATTCATGGACGGAGGAGTTATCCCCGAAAAACCTTTAAAATCGTCCGGAAACTGTTCCAACACCAGTAAAGAAGATGTGACAGCGAACAATCTTATAGCGAACAAAAGCAAAGGACGAAACTGCTTAGAGTGTGGAGAGGAAATTCGAGAGAAGTCCATGTGGTTTGAATATGGTTAATGCGAAGGGATCCGATAAAGTTGCTAATGTTGATACATTGAGAAATATACCAAGAGGACGACCAAAATCTGGAAGAGTATGGAAAACGGTGAAAAAGCATCGGTATGCCATGTGAAAAGAAACAATCAGAGGAAATCTTGCCATCTTGACCACGTTTTATCTCATATTTTGTTAATCTCTTGTAAAAAGAATAATTTGGAGAGAAAGGCTATTAAATGAGCCAAGAATAAATTATTTGAAGGATATTTCATGAGGTTGGATATTGAAAGGGGGGGGGGGGGGGGCTTGCCAACCATCCTATTCTCTATCAGGTTGGGGAAAGGTACCAATCGAGCTAATATACCTCGATCGGGCTAATCAATCTGACTTTTTTATTCAGAGAAAAAACTTTTTTCCTCCAAATTTTATTTGGGTGCAAAATCGCACATGCTTTTATATCAAGTATGCCTGAAAACTTTCTAGATTTAGAGAAATCTTGCCCAGTATATTCTGGAAAATAGAGGTATATTTTCTCAGTAACTATTCACTTTTCAAGTATGTTTCTTTTGTAAACATTTCTTCTTTTATAAGGAACTAATGTGATTTTGCACAAATAAATAATTTTGAGAATTTTTTTACTACAGAAAATATTCAGATTGATTAGCCCAATCGAGTTATATTAGCTCAATCGAGGTATATTAGCTCAATCGAGGTATATTAGCTCAATCGAGGTATAATATGAATTATGGCAAAGCCATTGTGAGGACGCAGATGAAATATAATTTCAATGAATTAATACCCAATTTTCACCATACATCATTGAATATTTTTTTACTAAGTTAATAAGAATAAAATATGTCATACAATATGTGTTCTTGTTATTCTTTTCCAGCATCATTTTTACCGTCTTTATCAGCCTTACATTAGTTTTTTTCTTGAAATCCAGAATCATCTACAGGAGAGGGGATATTATAGACAATTTCTAGATCGACAGCATGCACATAACTCGTTAATGCGGGGAAACAATTCTCAACGTCACAAAACAATCAGTTAAAACATGAAATCGCAATGCTTAATTTTGAAACATAAATGACAGATAAGAAAAGATCAAGTGATGTCATCTTAATCTATACATCTTAATTCCTTGGACCTTGACGAAAACCAAGCCTGAAGGAAAAGAGAACTCGGGCAAGAAAACTGTGGGCACAAACCATTAAAATTAAAAAAAGAAAAAAAGAATTTTACTGTTTTCTGAAGTATTTAGATATTGTAAGATTAACATGTATCTTGATTATTCAATGAATTCAATTAAACTTTTAAATGTTTACTTTTTAAATTTCATTGGGTGATGAAATGTCAGTTGTCGTATCAGGAATATGTATCCTCCCTTGCACCCACCCACCCCTCTCCCCTTTTACTTTCACCGGAAAAATTAGCATTCAAAATGTAGAAGAGAGAGAAAACTTCCTTTTCGGCGCCGTCTATAGTGTTATCAGCAATATATCGTTTTATGGGATGATCTGGAAAAAGGGGTTAAAACTTACAAATTAAGTACAGTATAACATTAGTATTACAGGATTTTCCCTTCTAAATAATGTAAATGATTTTCCAATGAATGTAATATCTGAAGACAAAATTCTTGCTCATTCCTTTACTTTAAAAGAGGGTGAAAGGGAGGGGGAGGGGCGGGAGGAAGGAGAGAGGGGGAGAGGGAGGGGGAAGAAGGAAGGGTGTGGGAGGGGAGATAAGGGGGCAGAGAGAGCGGGTACCCCATGTCTGCTCCCCACCCCCATAAAAGGCAAAAATGAATGGGAGGGGGAGGAAGGAGGCAGCTGGAGGGAGGCTGATGGGAGGGAGGGAGAGGTTATGAGGTGGCAGAAGGGAGCGGGACAGGGGAGAGAAGGAGAGAAGTTAGTAGAAATCTACCCCCTGTCCGCCCCCCTCCCCCCCTTTGAATACAATCAACCCCCCTTTTAAAAACATCTGAAGTCTTCACCCCTCTATCTTGGATCCGCTTATGATTTACCTCCAAGGGAAAAAAATACCCAGCCTTATTTCTGACAGAAAAAAAAAATATACTAAGTCTTCATGCTTTGAACAGAGCCCCAGCTGTGTTGACCTATTTGTACTAAATACTGTAAATGATGACGTAAGTTGTGACGCGTTGTAAACAGAATCAAAGGCAGCAGACATTTAGAAGTTTGTGTTCGGATTTACACTGCATAGATTTCCTGTATATTCTACATGTAGATCTTATATATGTGGAGAGAAACCACATTATTCGATCTTCAGGTATCGAAAGATCAGCTGCTAATCATCCTCGAATGCAGAATGAAGTTCGGTAAGTCGCTGATCACGCTGATATTTTTTGTTTGTTTTTTTTTTCTCCCAGCATTATGAGTTTATCCATGGATTTTTCTGAGGGAGCTGTCGATGAAAGAAAGTCCGCGAAACAAAGTTGTATGCTGACGTCGCGTCGCATGCTGACGTCATGTTGTAATTTTCAAGGAGGATATTCGGACTAAACATGATATATGTTGGAAATGATGGTGCAATGTCAGTATTACGTGAAGCAAAGTACAAATCATACATTGGGACACTGGAGAAGTAAGCCAAACGAAGAATACTAAAAGGAGATCGAGAAATCTTGGTCATCGATGGGTTTCATTCTGTCGTCAAGTGACATTGTCAAAAAAATAAGCTTGCGCTTCACGCCGATCAAATGGGCAATGGGGAGAATGACGTCATTGACCACGGTTTTGGAACCTATAGGTATAGCATAGAATTCAATTGAAAAACACCATTTTCCCTATATTTATACACGTGTTACCTTGATGAGGACTACGTCCGCGCCTGCGGCGCGGACTGCGTCCTCTATTAGCTCGATTGGTACCTTTCCCCAACCTGTCTATGTCGGCATGATGTCACAAAAAGATTCAATTAGAGATAAGCACTGCGAAGTTCCGAAAATAGTTGGGGGATAAACTTGGCATAGTGTATGGAAATTGCTTTATACTGTATCTCGAATTAAACGTTTATATCAAGGAAAAATGTACTAGAATTCATTGAAGGAACCATTGATGAATTAGCTCTTAGCTCCTCAAACCCTAATATAAAACGAGATTTGAAGAAGGAGCAAACAAAATTTCAGATTTTTCATAGGGCACAGTGAAAAATCTAGAGGCACATCCCCCTGTAAACATGGCGGAAATTTGGTCATGTGACCAGTCCGACATCAAGAATAGGAGCTGCATGATCAGGCAATATATTTTGCCATGCAGGAATGATATTTAGTTTTTCAAAATCTTGAGCTGGAAAAAAGGGTGAAACGTTTACCAAATTTCCTAAACGTGTACACGGAAGGCTGTAAACGAAACGTAAACGTTTAAAGGCTTCTTTGTATTTCTAATGTGAAAAGTGATATCCACTAGTATTCATTTGCTGACATGGTCATAAATTGACATAAATACGACTTAGTTATACTTGACTAGATCAAATTCACAACTTTAATACGACATGCTGATGTTTCGTAGAGCAATAAAACTTTCAAAGATTCAAAAATCAAACTGTTAATTTCAAATGTGTTTGAACAATTCCCTCAATTCAAATGTGCAAGTAAGTTACGAAAACAGTAACTCGTGGAAGGTTGGACACCGGACCATCAAGAGAAGGTATGGGTGGAGAAATAAACGAAGAAATAGACGGCAATGACGGAGGAAGAGACGGTTGCGGCGGTGTCAATTTTGAGATATCGGCTCTTTCTATAACAGGATTAGATTGATTCTCAGACAGATTTTCTTCTTGTTTTAAGCGTTTGTTTAAAGTTTGTCCAGTGTTTTGAATCAAGGATGCATACATAACTCCGACAGCACATACATGTACATTTCGTACGTACGTAAAATGAAGAATCAATTGACTGACTTCGCGACTTCAGGAAATCAATACAAGTATAGAGTTTTTAGAGAAATAAAACGATATTAAAGAATATCTTTTTATTGCATGTACAGTAGTTTGTGTACACGTTTAGAAATTATGTAAACATTTACAGTCAAAAAACGAAACGGCTCCGTGTACACGTGTAAACGTTTCACCCTTAGCTGGAAATGTTCATTTTTGCATTAAATGATTTAGTCTTCCTGCCCCCCCCCCCCCCCCCCCTCCCCTTAAAAAATGAAACAGTTCAGTTGTTTTGGATTGTAGTGTAGTATCCCTTACCAAAATCCTGTAACATATTTCAAATGTGATATTCACGTTTGAATCTCATGTTTGAATTTCACGTTTGATTCTCATGAGAAATACATGTAGGGTAGTTTTTTAACATGCAAATTAGGTGAGATTCAAATGTGAAAAGTTCTCACATCCAGGTTTGAATTTTTCTCTCTCCTCAGTTTTGAAATTTTCTCATGAGTTCTCGTGAGAAATTAATTATTAATAGATTACACTTGCACACATCCTTAACATGCAAGTCAGTGGTGAGTATCAACAAGACAATCAAACTAAATCTAAAGTTTCCATATTATTTTCATCAAATACATGAAGATTTGGTATTCAGTATGAAATGACTGTATCATAAAAGGCCCCCTCTACCTTTTTTCTCTCTCATATTAATTCATGATGAATAAATTAATTGTTTATAAGAACATGAAGAAATGACTGTCTAATTGTAAAACTTTAAGTTAAATTACATTCATGACAAAGGATAATCTTATATTGAGATATACATGTGTAACATGTATCAATACTCACTTTTATGCAGATTAATCTAGTACTGCAGTATTCAATTTTAACTAAACCACATTTTATAGCTTGAACAAGCCAGTAAACTTAATTTCAAAGGTGAGATTCAAATGTGAAATTTTCTCATCAGGTGAGGAAAGAGTCTTTCAAACGTCCTCTCATGAGTTCTCATTTGAAATACCTCATTTGCAATACTGTTCAAACCTCAGTCACATTTGAATCAAATGTGAATCAAATGTGAGCATGTTAGAAAATTCTGTATGGGAGTGGACGAGTGGTGGTGCGTGTAAATCAGACAAAACAATTGCAATTTCCTATGTTTATTCAAAAGTACTTTCTTTATTCAACAAAACCAATAAACAGAAGCAAAAGTCGTCATGAAATCAAATATACCAAAACTTATCTATTCAAATCAAATACAATCTAATTTAATCCCTTTTCAAATTCAAAATAGCTTCAAATCACCATATAAATCGTAACCAAATATGACAAATCAAATATCAAAATCAAATACAAAGTCAGACCAAATCAAGGATACAAAGTGTTTCTATTTCTCGTTCTATCACTCAGAAGTCAACTAGAGAGGCTTCAATAGCCAGAAAGTCTGGCAGCACACTGCACTGACCTCGCTGAACGCTCGCTTTATATACTGCTTGATCACATGGCAGTTACCGAACTATGAGTTATAACGATTAATCTGATTGGTTGAAGGTGACAGTTCTTATCTAAGTATCTATAAATAGCGTAAAGGTAAAAAGTAAGGATAAAAATAGATTTATATCGATGACATTGACCCGTTCTGCTACAGTAGCATTGCGCATCCAGCAATTATCTTCTCAGATTAACAGTAATCAAAAGAATTGGTTACTCTTTGCGTAATTGAAATATTGTCTTACTAAAAACATAATGTAACCATGGTAACAGAATAATTTTTTTATTCTACTAGATACAGTAGAACTTTTCTGAACAAATTCTACTAGTCCGACAGAATGTCTGATAACCTCGGGCATCATGCAGAGATGTCGAAAAGTGTCAGTCCGAAGGAAGTGCCTGACAGGAATTTTTTTCAGACCAACAAAAGTTTTCAGCACTTTTCATTGTTTGGACTGACAAAGATTTCATGATCTCTGCACTGGGATAGTGAGTTTTACTGAAGACCACTAGATATACATGCAAGTCAGGTTAAGTTTCAAAGGGCAAATCTGGAGCATCTTCTCGAGACAGTGTACGTAATTCCTTACTCCCCCTTGTCGGATGTCATACAGAAAACTGCGTCTCCGGTGAGTGTCGTAGTGGAGACTTATCAGGCCAAAAATTCGTATAAATTACTAGCAATTTAAGTGCTTGTTAATGTGTTTGAATGATTTTACTCCCAAAATTGCCTCTATATGAAAGTGTAATATAAAATGGACTCTGATCTTGTCGTATATACTCTCCACTACGACACTTACCGGGGGAGCAGTTTTGAGTATGACATCCGACAAGGGGGAGTAAGGTATTACGTACACTTGTCTCGAGAAGATGAATCTGGAGATACTAAGTGCAATGTATTGTACAGATGCTGGTGAGTTAATGTTGATGTTTCTTTTTATATTTGACAGGTACTCCAGTATGACCACAGGGAAACCATTGAAAACATCATGGCAAGAAAAGATGAGGAAGAAAGCCCAGGCTAAATCTATCAAGGACTTCGAAAAGCAACTTAAGGATGACAGAGCCAAAGAGAAAGAAGTAAGAAGTACTTTAACAAATAGTGAGCTTAGGAATATAAGTCACTTGAACTGCCTCCCCGGCAGGCTAGCTTTATCGGGAATGCGGTCAAGTATACTTGACTTCAAACCCTTCTTTGGCTCCCCCGTTGCTTTTAAACGTTATAATTTGGAGGCAGGGAAGTGGCTTTTGGGTCTGCGGCAGGCCCTCTGGGTGAGTCATTAGTGACTTGGTCATCGTGGCCAGGTTTCGGACCAAAGTGCCCGAAGGTACTTCTGCTCAGTCAGTACGGACTGATGGACTGTCGTCCATGTTTGGTTAAAAGGATACCGCCAGCAGAACTAGCAGCTGAAACATGCTGTGTCAGAGGAAAGCTGTGGATATCCCAAAGAGAACTCGCGCAAATGAGTAAGCTTCGGGTTCGAAGCTTCCCCGAGAAGGGGGGAAGTGTAACGAATAGTGAGCTTAGGAATATAAGCCACCTGAACTGCCTCCCTGGCAGGCTAGCTTTATCGGGAATGCGGTTAATTGCGCTCGACTTCAGACCCCTTCTTCAGGCTCCCCCTTTGCTTCACATTACAGTACATGTAGATTATGTTTGAAGTTTTCAATTCCCATTGCATTCTCGTTAAATGAAGTTACCAATTAAAGTGAACCATAATCTCCATTGATTGATTGAAGACAATCTTATTTGTTGTTTGTAATCAGATTATACTACTTGAAAATGGTTGAGATTGTAGCTTTTTTGCTTCACTTGGTTTCTTCCGCTTACAGAATTGCAAAATTTTGTTACCGTAGAAGCAATTTAATTACACATCTGAAATAGATTCAGAAAATCCTTACACTGAACATGAATGATGAGAAGGATATTTAAATTGATGTGGAGATTGTTTTTATATTGTTCTAAAAAAAAATGTTTCTTTGCAAAAGGGATTAATTAATCGGCTAAATTAGTCAGAAGCTTGTCACTTCTACAGCAAACGGTTAGTCTGCGAAAATCAATGCAAAATTGTCACAATATATTTAAATCATAAAAGTATGTCATCTACATGTATATAATACAATTATTATATATATCATTACAGGCAGCGAGGCTGAGGGCGGAAGAAAAAAAGAAACGGCGTGAAGAGAATGCTCGCAAGGCAGAAATTGTACAAACGGTGAGTATAGTGTAGATAAAAGTACATGTTTAATATACGGGATATGCTTGATCATGATACTTGTATAATTGAATGAAATATATATAACTTTAAGAATTTACGAATTTTCAAATCGGATACAAATTTTGTTTTATAGCTGAGCATTTAGATGTATAATGTAATCGTTTCTATATCCTAAAATATTTCAATTTTGAATGTAGATGAAGAAATCCAGTATGCTTCTACCATCATTCTGCATGTATTTGTATGCTAAATCAAACTTGAATAAATCATAATATCTCCTCCCCATCAAACCTTTTTGGCATGAAAATACATGTATAAATGTGCAAATGAGTCGATTTTCATTTGTAAGTTTGCAATTATTTTTACAGGTAAAAAATCCGGCCAAGTTAAAGAGAATGCGGAAAAAACAGCTACGGAAAACCCAGAAAAAGTGACAAGCTCCGTAGAGCTTTCTACATGTATGCGCTCAGCAAGATCTGTCCATCTATCTGTGGATACAGAAATAAAGACTACAGTCAGGACATCTGTACTTTAAATGTAAAGAAACAGTCTTCAAAGGCAGCAAAATGTATTTTTATGGAGACGGGAGACGGAAATATTTGAAGAGAATAACAATCATATTATTAGTGGTTTTTGCTACATTAATTCATCTAGGTGTTAGATCATGAAGGGATTATTTTGTCACTGTCAGTCACTGATCTCAATGAAACTTTGTGAAAGTACTTGTACATGTATAATGGAAGAAATATGCACTTCAAAGTGAAAGTAAAAGTAAAGGTCTCTTCAAGGTCAAATTAGCCTCTAGGGGACGCACAAATGCTTCTTGAAGACTAATGCATCACATGTTTCATATTTGATTTGTGTTACCATTATTTACTTATAAACTTTGAAATTTGAATCATTCATTTGTGTTATTATTGACCTGAAAAGAAGTGTGACAGGCAGCTAGAGATGAAAATATGGCCTGTGCCCTGCACGAGTTTCACAAAAATTCTTCAGAAAAATTTCAGGAATTTTCATAACTTAATTTCACCATCAAATAAAAGCTTTATTTTTTTTAATTACATGTAGATTACATTTCTAATACTAAATATGAATTAAGAAACAAAACATCACAATTTTCAGTTAATATGAAGAAATAAACGATCAAAAGTTATGAAAATTCCTAACATTTTTCATATTAAGTATTTTTGTGAAACAGATTGCAGTTCCAGAATAAAGCCCCAGACTTTCAGAAAATAAGAGACACTCTTAGCTACCGAGCTTAGATCAGGCACGATACTTTAACTTTTACACCCAACTCTGTCAAATTTTGAGGTACCCTATAGTTCTTAACAGGCCCTACTCTCCAGGAGCTGAGAGGGTATTAAGTGAAAATTAAGTCATAGTACTTAACCCAGTAAACAAAGTTAAACGAAGTAAATATCCCTGGTTTTTGTGTCGCCTGCGAAGCATAGCGACACTTAGGGATCACTTTGTCCGTAGTCCATCTGTCTGTCACACCCTAGAAGTGATTCTTGAGAGTCGCTATGTTTCGCAGACGACACATGCATTCCTTGGAATGATTTTCTCCAATAGGTGCCATAAAGAACAAGCAACTCTATAGACCATTTTCTGATTTTGTAAGAAAGCTTTAAATGTCCAAGTTGACATCTTTTGGCGTTGCTTTTAATAATGGTGTGACTGATGCTATCTCTTTGAGAGATAACAATGAAAAAGAGCTTACCTCGGACATTTTTCGTCATTTCGTCAGACATAATGAATTTTGGCAAGTGGTCTATTACACTAGATTCACTCTCGTAACACTAGATAAAATGACGGACAGGAACTAAAATGACCAGTCAATGAATCCAACCGGAGACCAAAGAACTTGTGAATAATTTTGGGAGTCAAACGAAGGCCATGAGATCACTTGCTGATCGATATCTCTCTGAGAATCTTTCAATGAATTCGGGTCGTTTTAAATAGCTTTTCAGCATTGAAATATGATGCAGGAAATAATCCAGAAGTAGTATGGTAAACCAAAACAAATGTGGTTTTGTCCCATGAAGTATATTTGAAGACTTGTCTCTATAAAGACATCAAGATGATTTCAATGTTTCCATTAAGGATCCCGCACCCTAATAGAGTACTTCCGGTTAAAAATTTATGCACATTTTCATAATTTCCGGACAAACGCCGATGATTTCATAATCAGGAATCTACAGGATGACAGAGTAGATCATTGTATGAGAAGTGTAATCCCCAATTTTAGCTAGAAAAGTATGTATTGCATTCTTTTTGAAGGGAATGAAAATTATTATCTCGGGTATTTATTATTGAAAATGCATTAGGGGTTCAATACTTTAAAGACCAAGTAGATCTGATGTATCTTACTTATAGCACTTAATTATATTACATGTATTTAGCAAGGCAAAATTGTAGTAAAGACAGACATAAGAAGGGAATATTGACATATCAACGTACTGGTGAATGACTACACACAAAGTCCTTTCTCTCACAGTGCGAGTTTGTATCAACAGCTTTCAAATTGACTACACACAAAGTCCTTTCTCTCACAGTGTGAGTTTGTATCAAGTAAGAGCTTTCAAATTGACTACACACAAAGTCCTTTCTCTCACAGTGTGAGTTTGTATCAAGTAAAAGCTTTCAAATTGACTACACACAAAGTCCTTTCTCTCACAGTGTGAGTTTGTATCAACAGCTTTCAAATTGACTACACACAAAGTCCTTTCTCTCACAGTGTGAGTTTGTATCAACAGCTTTCAAATTGACTACACACAAAGTCCTTTCTCTCACAGTGTGAGTTTGTATCAAGTAAAAGCTTTCAAATTGACTACACACAAAGTCCTTTCTCTCACAGTGTGAGTTTGTATCAAGTAAGAGCTTTCAAATTGACTACACACAAAGTCCTTTCTCTCACAGTGTGAGTTTGTATCAAGTAACAGCTTTCAAATTGACTACACACAAAGTCCTTTCTCTCACAGTGTGAGTTTGTATCAAGTAACAGCTTTCAAACTGACTACACACAAAGTCCTTTCTCTCACAGTGTGAGTTTGTATCAAGTAACAGCTTTCAAATTGACTACACACAAAGTCCTTTCTCTCACAGTGTGAGTTTGTATCAAGTAAAAGCTTTTCAATTGACTACACACAAAGTCCCTTCTCTCACAGTGTGAGTTTGTATCAAGTAACAGCTTTTAAATTGACTACACACAAAGTCCTTTCTCTCACAGTGTGAGTTTGTATCAAGTAACAGCCTTCAAATTGACTACACACAAAGTCCTTTCTCTCACAGTGTGAGTTTGTATCAAGTAACAGCCTTCAAATTGACTACACACAAAGTCCTTTCTCTCACAGTGTGAGTTTGTATCAAGTAAGAGCTTTCAAATTGACTACACACAAAGTCCTTTCTCTCACAGTGTGAGTTTGTATCAAGTAACAGCTTTCAAATTGACTACACACAAAGTCCTTTCTCTCACAGTGTGAGTTTGTATCAAGTAAAAGCTTTCAAATTGACTACACACAAAGTCCTTTCTCTCACAGTGTGAGTTTGTATCAAGTAAAAGCTTTCAAATTGACTACACACAAAGTCCTTTCTCTCACAGTGTGAGTTTGTATCAAGTAAAAGCTTTCAAATTGACTACACACAAAGTCCTTTCTCTCACAGTGTGAGTTTGTATCAAGTAAAAGCTTTCAAATTGACTACACACAAAGTCCTTTTTCTCACAGTGTGAGTTTGTATCAAGTAAAAGCTTTCAAATTGACAACACACAAAGTCCTTTCTCTCACAGTGTGAGTTTGTGTCAAGTAAAAGCTTTTAAATTGACTACACACAAAGTCCTTTCTCTCACAGTGTGAGTTTGTATCAAGTAACAGCCTTCAAATTGACTACACACAAAGTCCTTTCTCTCACAGTGTGAGTTTGTATCAAGTAACAGCCTTCAAATTGACTACACACAAAGTCCTTTCTCTCACAGTGTGAGTTTGTATCAAGTAAGAGCTTTCAAATTGACTACACACAAAGTCCTTTCTCTCACAGTGTGAGTTTGTATCAAGTAAGAGCTTTCAAATTGACTACACACAAAGTCCTTTCTCTCACAGTGTGAGTTTGTATCAAGTAAAAGCTTTCAAATTGACTACACACAAAGTCCTTTCTCTCACAGTGTGAGTTTGTATCAAGTAAAAGCTTTCAAATTGACTGCACACAAAGTCCTTTCTCTCACAGTGTGAGTTTGTATCAAGTAAAAGCTTTCAAATTGACTACACACAAAGTCCTTTCTCTCACAGTGTGAGTTTGTATCAAGTAAAAGCTTTCAAATTGACTACACACAAAGTCCTTTTTCTCACAGTGTGAGTTTGTATCAAGTAAAAGCTTTCAAATTGACAACACACAAAGTCCTTTCTCTCACAGTGTGAGTTTGTGTCAAGTAAAAGCTTTTAAATTGACTACACACAAAGTCCTTTCTCTCACAGTGTGAGTTTGTATCAAGTAAGAGCTTTTAAATTGACTACACACAAAGTCCTTTCTCTCACAGTGTGAGTTTGTATCAAGTAAGAGCTTTCAAATTGACTACATACAAAGTCCTTTCTCTCACAGTGTGAGTTTGTATCAAGTAAAAGCTTTCAAACTTACAACACACAAAGTCCTTTCTCTCACAGTGTGAGTTTGTATCAAGTAAGAGCTTTCAAATTGACTACACACAAAGTCCTTTCTCTCACAGTGTGAGTTTGTATCAAGTAAGAGCTTTCAAATTGACTACACACAAAGTCCTTTCTCTCACAGTGTGAGTTTGTATCAAGTAAAAGCTTTCAAATTGACAACACACAAAGTCCTTTCTCTCACAGTGTGAGTTTGTATCAAGTAACAGCTTTCAAATTGACTACACACAAAGTCCTTTCTCTCACAGTGTGAGTTTGTATCAAGTAAGAGCTTTCAAATTGACTACACACAAAGTCCCTTCTCTCACAGTGTGAGTTTGTATCAAGTAAAAGCTTTCAAATTGACAACACACAAAGTCCTTTCTCTAGCATTTAAATTTCTTTCAAGAGTCATTGAAAAGTCATGTAACTGGATGGCTGTAATTTTGAAGGGATCAATAGAGTAAATTTTACTTAGATAGAGGATATAGGCCCAATTATTTCTCTTTATAATACATCTTTATATCGAAAATTGAGGTAAGATGCATATGAACAAAATCTCACATCAAAGAAATAAAGTCAATTCTACTTCAGATGTTTTTATTTTTTCATTAATAAAAGAACATTCTCCTTAAAATAACACATCAATATCTGGTAGGGAAGTAATAAAATGATACTGATAAAATTTGATTAAAAAATTGAGTATGTATAATTTAAGGCTCTATCTTTGTAAGAAAAAACATCTACATGTATAATACTTTAACGTATCTCTTACATATATACATACATATACAATGTATAAATGACAAAGCCGGGACTGAACTGCAGCTCACCGGTCAAATAAACGGAAAATATAGAATCTGAAAAAAATATTACTCTTTCGTCTTTTTGTAACCATCAGAACATTGGTTTTTCATCTTAAAAAACAAAATACGAGTGATAAAAGTAATGCTGTATTTCTTTTATACCAATCGTTATGTCATTTTTTTTTAATGTATTAATAGTCTGAAATAAGTAGTTAAATTCTGTAACAAATTCATGATTATGCTCATAATCTATGAATTACTTGAAAATGAATGATTAAATCTGCTAATATATAAAACTTCTTTTAGAACCAATCAAAAACTGCCCATGTAAATGCTTTATCCAATCATAATGAATTAGACAACTGTATTCCTCTGTTGATCAATCAAAATGAAATCATATTTCTCTGATGAGTTTGACAATCATATTTCTCTGTCGACCAATCAAAATGAAATCATATTTCTCTATCAACCAATCAAAATGAATCAAACAATCAAGTCTTCCTCAATGAACAAATTAAATGGTAACATACACACACAATTCTCTCTCATCCAATCAGTATGAAGCACACAATTCTCATCTCATCCAATCACAATTGAGAACACAATCATTCTCTCATCTTTCAATCAATCATAATGAAGTACTGACACATTTAAATGATTGAGATCAGGGATAAACGGTATATCGCCTCTGGAGTATAGCAGAACGTTGGCATAGCAATGCGCACTTCAATGGGGGCCGACAATGGAATGATCCATTTTTTGGAATAGTCCATTTTAAGGTTAATATCGATTCAGCTTCGTTGAGTATCGATTCACGACGTGTCTATTCTTATCATCCGGAGTTTGAAATTGTCAGCGAGTACGCAGGCTGCCTCGTTAACTCCCCCGCAATAATGTGAGGAAGAGAACACTGTGAGCAACTTCCCTTGCTGCTGAACCTATAAAATACAAAAAAAAAAAAATTTTTTAAAAAAGGTGTGTTTTTATATAATATGATATTTATGGATAGCATCTCAGAATTTTCATGAATGCTTCATAAAAGCTAAATGTCATAATGTCAGAACTACTTTATGTGTACTTATTTTAGCGGGATTCGTATTTCAAAGGAGTTAGCGCTATAACATTGCACTAATTTTATACTATGCTGAATCATGTAAACCAAATAGATAATTATTAAAATACATGTATGTGTGCTAATTCATGCCAAATTGCACATTTTTGCCATGTTATCGCTGAAATTTGGTTAAATGCTAAAATATTTCAGTATTTATATCAAATTCAATTTCTATGCCTCCCTTTAAACTGGGGCATCTGTCAAAAATGACAATTTACAGAATACTGACCAAAATTTTGGCCACATAGGCTCAAAATGACAGACAAAAAATACTTGTGATTTTAAAGGTCAGATGTCAAGGTCACAGCTTAATGCACTAATACAATGTTGGCAGGCTACAAAGAGACTGATAACATTGCCTTTCAGTCTTTATATCTGCCAGTGTTAATATTACCTGGAAACCGGATTCTTGCACCTCGTGAGCCCTAATTACATGGGACAGCCCGTTTCTCTCCAGAAAACCCAGTAACGCTTCGCTGTTGAAGAAAAATGCCGTCCCTCGTCGAGTATTGAAGATGAAGCCCTTATGGTCCTGTAAATCCTGGATATTTTCTGGTGTAAGAAGATCCATGCTAAAAATAGAAACAAACAACGATCACCTGCATGTTCATGTTCATAACATGAAATTGTAAAAAAGTCTTGCTTGATTCTGTTTAAAACAATTTGACTTACATGTATGTTCATACTTACATTTTCCTTTGATTTTAGGTTTGAAATTTGAAATAGTTACGAGTATGTTCCTTCCTCATTATGAACTATCAAGTAAATGCTCAGTGGCGTCACCTCCCCCCCCCCCCCCCCCTCCCGGGCACTGACCCAAAATTTTCCAAAAACAGGTAAATTTTGACCCATTTTGAGTAAAAATCGGCAAAATTTGCCCCTTGACCCCCTGGCATAGGGGCCTGGATCTGCCACTGATGCTATCATTTCAGCATAGATTAGGCTTTGCGCTTTGTATATATTTTGGTAAATTTTAAAGAAACTGATTAGTTTTATGTAAATTATTCCTTGGCATAAAACTCTGAGTCTATAAATATTTGAGCATATTAACTATAATTACACTTACCTTACAGGGTCACTCCACATAATTTCCCAGGCTAGGGGACTTTCTACTTCTGGGTCTTTAAGTGGTACTGGCACTTTGTTAATATTTTCTATATAACCCCCATCATTCTCAGGACTGGGAATTCCCCCATGAACACAAAATATCTGAAATCAAGAGAAAAATATTTTGTCTTTATTAAATTTGTTACATGAAAATAATCCATTGATTCATCAAAATGAAGGTCTTTTCAGTGAAAATTTGGTTGAACGGGTAGACATGGTAGAATACGCAAGATCGCAAATGAAGTGTGTGCAGCGTGTCCGTTCTGATTTTTCATTAAGTCACCTACAAATGTACCTAAACCATTGTTCAAAGCTTGGGCACCTTTTCTGCCCAAGTAAATTGATGACATCATAACAATTGAGAACAATCGAAGAGTACGCGAGAACATTTGTATAGTCTTGGTTAGAAGTATTTGCGATCTTCCGTATTGACATCGCTTGATCTAGGGATCACCACATGTTCCACATCAAACCTTATTCCAAACTTTTACATCAGAATCAATGGCTAGTCAAACAAGGCACTCAGGCATGACCAGCCATTTCATTATGGCGTCATAATCACGGTGGGTAATCTCGCAATGCAGAACATTTGGTTTATCTAAAATTTCGTGTTATACAAATTATTTTTTATCACAAAAAGGGGAATGTGATACAGTGTAGGTATGCCTTAGCTACGAGTTTTATTCAAAGTAAGAGAGGTAATATCCTTTTATAAAGCTGAAAAACGATCGGCGTGATTCGTGTAGATGAAAGTGAAAGTAGAACGCCAATCATGTTTGTGCGTTATAAAAAGCTAATATCCACCTTATTTTGGATGCAACTCATAGTTAGGGCGTTATTACACTGCATCACATTTCCCTTTTTGTAATAAATTATTTTGCGCAAAAATATAGAAAAATCAATTGTTCTGCGTTGCGAGATTACACACCGTGATAATGCATATGTTTGCCACAAAGTGCACTGTCTGACCTTTGGTGATCCCTCATTTGGATGCCAGGTTGAAAGGTTACAGTTAGTCCAATTAGGAAATTCATAGCCATGATATGCTCTGTTTTTCCACAGGTTATTATAAAATACTTGAAAAGAAAGATGGAAAGACAGGGTGATTCCTACATGTATACACCACCCCCCCCCCCCTCTAAACTTTGTTTGGGGTAAGGGGTATAAATACAAACTCCAGGCTGCTCAAGTTTACGTTCCGTTACCCTACTCTAAAACATCACTGCCACAGACTTGCCGCAATAGAGCATTTATATATGTAACGCTTCTATGACATCATAGTTACTTTATGGCAGGATTCTTGCTATTTCTTGGAGTCTGTGGCAGAGATTGTTTGACTGTAAAAAGGAGACAACTCTGTTCGGAGAATGGTATAAATATAGACTTACTTTATCATCAACAGTAGCTGCTATGGGCATGGCATCAAAGCACTCGTTCACAGCTTCCCATATCTGTAACCCTACTGATTCTCCAAACTTCGTTATACATTCACTGTAAATAGAAATAAAAGTTTAATTATGCAGTGGTTGCAGAGGAGATGTCGAAAATATGTCAGCAAATCAGTGCCCTTGGCCCTTGTTGACCAATCGGCAAACTTGGTAGAGGACCTTGAGTACTTGCCTGTTTCTGGTAGCAGTTGAAAAAGAGACATTTAACATACATGTAGTGTAATCAAAGATTACATAGCTCGCCTTTACAGGTTTTTGTCAGAAACCAGGTTAAAGTTTTTGAAAAGTAGGTCAAAGTGCAAGGTCAAGGTCAAAGGTCATGGTCTCAAATGAAAGGTCTTGTCACAAGGTATCTACATGTGAAATATCAAAGCCCTACCCCTTATAGTTCAAGAGACACAGCCCATGTTAAAGTTTTGTCTATGGACAATGACAACGACGACGCCGAGGGTATGGCATTAGCTCTACAGACTTTTTCGTCCCGGCGAGCTAAAAATGTGTCAACTAATCAAAGTCCTTGTCAGCCATACATGTACATTTGTATTTGCTGACCAATCAGTACATGTACTAACAACAAAAACTTGGCAGAGGACCTTTAATACTAGCTTCCTTTAAGGCTTCGTGAAATTCTATATACAAAATTGCAGCGAAGAAAATGTTAAAAGTTTCAAGGGTCAGATAGAGCACTAAGACAATAGCAATGACAGTAGCTAATTTGAATACGCTCAAGTGATGTGGTGACGTCACTGGAGAAATTTGTGGTGTACAGTATACCAGAATTTTTTAACCAATCAGAATCATTGTTATATTATGAAAATTTAAATCATATACATGTATGAATAAACTTACTTTTTAAATGAGAACATTTCCTGAACAGATCTGAGCTCGTGGTTACCACGGAGAAGGTAAAATTTGTTCTGAGCGAGTAACTTCTGGGCGAATAGATACGACACTACCTGTAACACATACATGTACGTGTATTATACTACATTGCAATATAAAAGAGCACAACATTTCTGTAAAAGTAATGATATTTTACATTTATTTTGAAAATACAGACCCATTTATATCATTTGCAGACCATAATTTACGCCTCCTTTCCAGTTAATAAATGAAGATATAGTTTATACAGGAAAAATTATTTTCCCCATTTTATTTTCCCTTGATGCCATGACAGCAAATTTTAGGACGTGGCAAATAAAACTGTCAATTAAAGACTTTTTAACAAAACGTTTGAGTGCGCAAATTTTATACTGGATGAATCAGTCTAATTTCAAAATAGAGCAAAAATAAAACTGAGTTCAAATCTGTAAACAGTATTACTTTTTAAGGTTTTTTTATTTATCTAAGAAATTTAAGTACTGTACCTCAATTCCATACTCTCCCCTGTCAACATAATCTCCCAGAAAAAGAAAGGAAGCCGGGGTCAAAAGTGGCCCCATCCTCCATAATGCCTTCTCAAAACACACAAGGTCACGATAGTTACCATGAATATCACCTAGACAACAATAAACAAATCAAGTCAACATAGTCATGATAGTTGCCATGGATATCATCTTGACAACAGTCAACAAGGTTACCATGGATATCACCTAGACAACAATAAACAAATCAAGTCAACATAGTCATGATAGTCGCCATGGATATCATCTTGACAACAGTCAACAAGATTATCATGGATATCACCTAGACAACAGTAAACAAATCAAGTCAACATAGTAATGATAGTTGTCATGGATATCATCTTGACAACAGTAAACAAAGCAAGTCACCATGGTTACCATGGATATCACCTAGACAACAACTCGAACAAATAAACATGTATGAAATACAATGAAGAGAAAATGCCTATGCATGTAGTTATAAAATTTAAAAGTATGTTTGTGTGCATGTCAACTGAGGACAGAATTTTGTGACTCTTTCATTACCAATTTGAAATTATTTCACACTCAGATAATATATTTTCAAAATCCCTATTAACATTTTCTTTGTACTTGTGAATTTCCATATTGAATAAATGAAGTTTAAACTATTATTACCATCTGAAACATAAAATTCTGTCAAATACCTTATGTCCATGATACCTGGACAACATTTTTCAAATATTCCTGAGCCGTAACATTTGTATTACCTAAAATATAGACAGGAGATTTAAGTTTGACTAGTCTGGGTTCTTCACACAAGCTTTCTTTGACCTGCCGGCACAGCGTCAGTAAACATTTAGCAAGGGCATTGGTGTCAACCTGTCCCCAGTCAAAAGCTGCCTGTAAAAATTAATACATTGTATTATCAACAATTTTTAACAGTCTAAAGAGTATGGGTGACATTATCTTTTTTTTTTTAACATTTTTCATTCTTATTTAGGTTAGACATGAAGGACAAATCAGTTTTACCTTCAGTGATATTGTCTTAGACACAAAAAGAATCCATGTAAATTAGGTATAGGTGAACATACATTCATTCACAGTACCTAGCCAGCCTTGAAAAGTATGTTCTTGGTATAAGTTACATAACAAGACGGAAACAAAAGTTACCTTAGAAGGTCCATTGTCACCCTTGATTGCACGTTCAAAATACCGTAACCCCGTCAACATCTCGTTTGGGTGAGATCTCTGTAACAAATGATTAATTACAAGTTAACTTTGCAGAAAGACACTAAAAACTTCACCATTTTAAAGAACGCTTTATGTCGTAATGTAGAAACTCTGCTCAATAGTTTAGCTAATTATGTTCTATGACATGCATACATAAAAATACACTCCTACATACATGTAAGTATTGAGTCTTTGCGGAATACAGAATTTTTTCCCCTTACAGACGGTATCTGACGAAAAACCATTGTGACGTCATGAAAATGGTATGGTAACGTCGATTTTATACCGTCATTTCCCAAACTTTTAGGACTGTTTCCATAGGATTTGATGACATCATAATCAGTCTACGTCAGATACCGTCTCAAATGGGAAGTCTAGTTTTGGAAAAAAGCAAATACACCCATTGAGCCCAAGGTTGTTGGTCTTTTGAAAAGGTTGTAACTTGTACATGTATGTTTTGGAGAAACTTGATAGTGAAAGACCGTCATACTAATGTATAACTAGAAATTTGCGCGAGTGTAAAATTTCGCGATTTTATGGTAAAAAAGGGGGGTGTCTTTATTTTCGCACGAGTACAATTTTTTGCGATTCCTAAATGGCAAACAAATATGTTCATATGATGTTACTGTTTTTTTACCTTTTATTATTGAAGTTTTAGTTAGTTCTATTATAAGAATACACTCATTTCACTCCTCATTACGTTTAATCAGGTAAAGAGAAGAATGACACATGTACAATTTTAACAAATGTAACGGATATAACAATTTATATAAATTACGCCTAATCAAACAAAATTTTTCGCGACAATATTTCGCCATTCCAAATCACTCACAAATATAGCGAAAATTAGTATCTCACGAGCATTTCTGGTAATACGGTATAATACGCACTCTTAATGACAAGAATAGTTCATACTACAGAAAACATTAATTTGATAAATTTAGATATCGGTGATCTTACCGCATTAAACGAGTCAATAGACGGCATTCTCTGAAACCTCGATATGTCTCCCTCCAGGTGACTTAACGCACTCTCTGTTACGGCTGCCGTACCTGTGAAACATAACGTTTGTACATATTTATCTACAACGTATCTTTTTTTTTCTTCGAAAATCGAGGCCACATTGAACAAAATTAATTTTCAATTCAATTCATTAAATCAAGAAAATAGATTTCGGTTTTACAGACAAAATATGAAATATGGGTTTTAATATGAATTGAGAAACTATTTACAAGTAGTTACCCAAGATATCTTTTCAAGGAGTATCAAAGATCCATTCTTTGAAAATTTGAAAATCATTATACATGTAATTGCAAAATACATGTACAAATGATTTTCTTTTTTTTTTTGGCTCAAGAAAATCACCTTGAAGATGTTTTATAATGAATATCAAGGATCCAGTCTTTGAAAATCATTACAAGTGCAAAGTACATGTACTAATGAATACTTTTAAGCTCAAGATACTCACCTTGTAAATCCCAGAGTTTGACGACATCAGACAGAATGCCAGTGCGACGGACTTTAACGGTGTGTGTCGCTAACTCGTACTTTGGTTGGTGATGTCTGCCGGCAGAAACTGGACGTCCCTCTGGCAGCTTGAATACATCGGTGTCCGACACAGGATCTAAAAATAACCGAATAAGAAATACAAATAGAGAATGCTTCATGAGAATTTAATTTGAAGTCTTTAGCAAATTGAAGAAGAAAGAAAGTCAATAAAATCAAATTCAAGGAATTGTGGTCCCCCGCTTTTGGGTGTTTGTCTTTAAAGAAATGCTTACAGACATCCCCCCATTCTTAAGTTTTAATAATATATCTCATATATTATCAACATTCTAAATATGAAAGATTAACTCCAAGAAAAGGTCCAAAGGTCCAAACTTGTGTTTTGTTTCCAAGGGACAGGGCTTTTATGGTCGAGGTTGAAGTTTTTAAATGTGGGTCAACCTCCATGGACAAGGTCACAAGGTCAGAATGTTATTACCAACAGAAAGGTCTCATCACAAGGAATACACATGTGAAATGTGAAAGCTATATCATTTTCCATTAAAAAGTTATGGACAAGGTTATAGTTTTTTGAAAAGTAGGTCGAACTCAAAGGTCAAGGTCAAAAATTTTGGTAACCATGCAAAGGTCTTGTCACAAGGAATACACATGTGAAATATCAAAGCCCTATCACTTTCCATTCAAAAGTTATGGTCAAGGTTAAAGTTTTTAATAAGTAGGTCGAACTCAAAGGTCAAGGTCACAAGGTCAAAAATTTTGGTATCCATGGAAAGGTCTTGTCACAAGGAATACACATATGAAATATCAAAGCCCTATCACTTACCATTCAAAAGTAATGGTCAATGTTAAAGTTTTTAATAAGTAGGTCAAAGTCCAAGGTCAAGGTCACAAGGTCAAAAATTTTGGTATCCATGGAAAGGTCTTGTCACAAGGAATACACATGTGAAATATCAAAGCCCTATCACTTTCCATTCAAAAGTTATGGTCAAGGTTAAAGTTTTTAATAAGTAGGTCAAAGTCCAAGGTCAAGGTCACAAGGTCAAAAATTTTGGTATCCATGGAAAGGTCTTGTCACAAGGAATACACATGTGAAATATCAAAGCCCTATCACTTTCCATTCAAAAGTTATGGTCAAGGTTAAAGTTTTTAATAAGTAGGTCAAAGTCCAAGGTCAAGGTCACAAGGTCAAAAATTTTGGTATCCATGGAAAGGTCTTGTCACAAGGAATACACATGTGAAATATCAAAGCCCTATCACTTACCATTCGAATGTTATGCACAAGGTTAAAGTTTTTTGTGACTGACGGACAGACGGACGGACGGACAGACGGACAGACGGACGAACCGGTTTTAATGTAACCGCGCTTTCGCGAAAGCGGGGGACAAAAATCATGGTATGTGTAGAAAGGTCTTGCCACAAGGATTGCACATGTGAAATATCAAAGTCCTAACACTTACCAATCAAAAGATATCTCCATTCTTAATTTTTTTGAAAAGTAGGTCAAATATGTAGGTCAAGGTCACTAGGTCAAAAATTATGGTATGTGTAAGAAGGTCTTGTCACAAGGAATACACGTGAAATATCAAAGCCCTATCACTTACCAATCAAAAGTTATGGGCTGTGACACCCAAAGTGTGACAGACAGACAGATGGACGGACAACGGACAAATTGATCCCTAAGTGTCGCTATGCTTCGAAGGCGACACAAAAATAATATACATGTACTTTTTCCAAAGTATAATTTGTACTTCCATGATTAACAACTTTAAGTTTTGAGAGTCACATACATGTATAAATCTAAATAATAAATCTTTTTAAAATTACACAGTAACCCGTCATATTAAGGCGTGGAGATGTGTAAGCTTTAAGGCATCTACTACCTTCCATTTACATTGTGCTTTGTACATACCTGTCATATTTAGGCGTCGAGGGGGTGAGTGCTTCAGAGAATCTATCAGCTTTGGTTTACACTTTTTAGACGGAGGTTCCATGGAATCGTTGAGATTGTTGTTAGCTGTACTACTCTCCATGTTCATCAGCGATTCAGACTTACTATAAATAGAATACTCAGCTGTCAAAATATTTGAGGGGACTTGAAATATCTGAACATTCTCATCTACAGGTTATTTATTTTGTGAGCGAAATTCCAGTATGATAGTAGGAGCTGTGTTTAAAGTGATTTTCCTTTTTTTTTTTTTTTTTTTTTTTTTTTTTTGTTTCTGGTCATTTCTTTTTTCTTTTTGTTTTTGGTCAACATACAAACATGTATTGCCTCATTTCAGAAAAGATCAAATTTTGGCAACTCTATTTCATGTATGAAGTGAACGTTTTCACATGCTACAGCACATGACTAGATGAATCTCAAATGCGTTTTGTTATTTTTTAAGTTACATGCAAAATTTTATTTACATGCGCGGATCCAGAGGATGGGACCGGGGGTCTGGACCCCCCCTGAGATTTTCGGAGATAGGGTCCAGCTTTGACCCATTTCTAATTGAAAGGGGTCTAAAAATGCATTAAAAGGCTTTGAATCCTAAAATTTCGGCTCGCTTCGCTCGCCATTTACAAATACACAATTATTTTTTCTGCAAAATTCCTTAATCATTTTCAATTTTTTATACTAAATAATATTATTTTATGAACTCGTATTTTCAACAGCCCCTTAATTAAATTACTTCATAGGATGTAAACCTCCCTCATCTTTTTCAAGGTTTTGTCATTTTAAGATGTCAGATTGTTTGGGAAAATGACTTTATCTATTTATTCTCATGAAATATAGACAAAATGTGAATTAATCAAAATTTTCGCGGCTCGCTCCGCTCGCCGATTAAATATTCAATGTTATAAATAATCACCTCGGCCGAATCGAAAAAAAAAAAATTTCAGGTTCGCTTCGCTCGCCAATTCCTAATAAAAATAAACGTGAAAGGAAAGCTAACAATATCCGCCCTCAAATCTATATCAATCCTTAGTGCACACGTTTACACGTTGCACCCTCCCCATGTTGTGCACCGAAATATACCTACATTGTAGGTAGATTTCCTACAATTTTGGACCCCCTCTGACCAAAAATGCTGGATCCGCGCATGATTTACATGTACATTCTAACAAGTGATAAAAAATCCTTTCTCATCAAGTCCCATGAGTATAAATCTCACACTATTTCTTTCATAAATACCAAGTAAGATACATGTAGAAAATAAATGGAGATTCTCCACTTGATAGAAATGAGCATCTCTCACAAATTTCAAATTTAATTCATTTTGTGACATTCTTCTTTACTATATTCAGATTTCACAATATTTCAAGCCTTACTTTTTAATAGCTGTTGTACATGACTGTGATAACCTGAATAAAACTGACATGTTTTAAGCCTTACTTTTTAATCGCTGTTGTACATGACTGTGATAACCTGAACAATACCGACGTCCCTCGGAACTTGAGTTGTCCTACGGCAGTTAAAAACTCTCCCTGCGGCAATTTGTTCTTACTCTCCGACCCAAAAACTCTGAAATGATGAATATACATGTACATGTACATCAGAGGAAAACACTGATAGCAGATATTGCATTCAGCTTTACCCTTAACCAGACATTTTCATGAGATAAAGAAGATCCTGACGGCAATATCAAAAGCACTCACAACAGAGTACAAAATTGAGCATCGACAGACCCCTAACAAGCTAGATCAGGTGCCCAGGAGGAATAAGCATCCCCCATTTGGCTAGCTGCATCCGCCGTCAATCTTCACGCACGAAAATGAAAACAATATCAACAAAACATGCACTGTCTGAGTATCATTTTTAATTTTACAACAAAAATATGTTTTAGTTTTTGAAAGGGCAAATAATTAAATTTGAAAAGAAGATGAGAAATGTTTCTTGCTTTCAAAATGCAAACTTTTTCCATGTGAATTTTTTATTTTTAGAAGGACTGAACATCAATTAACATCTATTTATTTCTTATGCACATGTACATCGGCTTTACTTTGGAAGCACAATCTTCACAGAGACTTTGCTAATTTTAGTATCCTGCAAGCAGACAAAAACATAGGGTAATCGAAGATTACATAGCTCGCCTATACAGGTTTTTGTCAGAAACCAGGTTAAAGTTTTTGAAAAGTAGGTCAAAGTCCAAGGTCAAGGTCACTAGGTCAAAGGTCATGGTCTCAAATGAAAGGTCTCGTTACAAGGTATCTACATGTGAAATATCAAAGCCCTACCCCTTATAGTTCAAGAGATATAGCCCAGGTTAAAGTTTTGTCTACGGACGACGACAACGACGACGCCAAGGGTACGGCATGAGCCTCTTCGGACTTTTTCGTCCCGGCGAGCTAAAAAAAGCCTACCATGCCAGGTTGTAGTAATACAACATTCATATGGCCGAAGCTTCCTGGTTCCATGTGTGAAAAGCTCACGTTATAGAGACCTCAAAAATATTATGTGACTGTGTACTATTGTGAATACATGTATAAATGTTAAACCATACTAACATGAATTGTTACGCATTTAATAAAGATTTACATTTATAATGCAGAGGATACATACTTGGCACTTTTTACAGCATCATCATTGACAGCCTCATCATCTACCGGTAAACCTTTGATCTGTCGGATGTCTTTTACCATACTCCTGTAAAAATTCAAAGAATAGATGACAACAGTTAAAAAACAAACAGGGCCAAGTGCATGAAACAAGAACAAGTTTGTAGCCGATTGTTATATAATTAAGAGAAATCAACATAAAGTTGCATAACCATCGCCTACAACCTATTTGCTAAATGACCCAAAGGTCAACAGGTACATGTACCTCCTCTCCAATTAAGAATCTCATAGCATACATGTATATTCAGAATAACAGTGTCCACCAAATTCATCAGTCAGAAATTTTTTATCAGTTCGATGTGCGTCATTTCTAGCCGGACCAGATTGTCAGATGAAGGTTTTTAAGCTTTGCGTATATTCAATTCTCTTCAACACTTTTTTTACGTTAAACTTTATAGTATTGGTTCTTGCTACAATAACTTTGTTAAAATTGGGTAGGATTTCATTCTGTGATGAATTAAACAGGTAAAGTAATTTGAGGCGGCAATTTTCTCTCTCTGTTTATTTCCAGTCATACAGATGTATACAACATTCCCCCTTCTTCATACACATCTACGTACACATTGTGCATGTAATAATCTTTGAATTCATCAAACCAAGTTTCATTGAAATTCTACCAAAGTTTTTAGAGATAATACCCCTACGTTCAACCCTGACTCACTTGAATTCTTCAAACTGTAGAAATCCGTCCGTGTTTTGATCGTAGTATCTGAATATATATCGACACCTCATTTCTGCCGGCATTCCGCCATGCTGGGTCGTAGGTTCTAATGCTGCAAGACCAACTAGCATGTCCTTAAATTGTAACATCTTGCGTTTGTGAACATCAAACGACCTGGAATTATAATTTTTTAATCCACTTTGTTAATTATCACATTATATGATATAAAATTTGAAAATCTGTATATACTGAAGAGTCACAGACACAGGAAAAGATTTTTATCAAATAATTTAAGACGAAATATTTACAGATTCAGGAAAAAAACTTCCTACAATTTGTTTTTATTTTTAATTTTCAAAAAACAGGTGAGCAAACCCAGTTGACACAAAATTTAATTTGGTAAGGCCTTACATTTGTACACATTTTTTTTTTCGTACGCCCAAAATTTACTGTAAACCGTTTTTATTTGCGGAGTCTTAAGTTTGCGAACACAAGTGGGTTGACTGGTTCAGGGACAGATTTGCGGCGTGTTATATTCGAGGACCTCACGAAAATCACGAAAATAAAACGGTCGCGAGTTAAAGACAATTCACAGTATATCATGTTAGATTTTGTACAAAGTCAGAGAAGTCACTATATATATTTTTGTTACCTGAACAGTCCGTCCATCATATCCTGTTTGGCACCTTTGGATTCCATATACTTGGAAAATAAAGCTTTGTTCATATGAGTACTGGGTAGACACCAGTCTATGTACTCCTCATATAGTAATTCCTGCTCTGTAATAAATACAGTAATTATGAAACCATACATGTAAACTACGTAATTATGAAACCATAAATGTACATACAAATCATCTTTACTCCATTTTACCCAGAAATTTTCTCTCAGAATTGTTGTCAGAAAAGATATGATTCTGAATCAAATTCAATGTAAGAAAATATTGGAAAGAGAAAAAGACTTTACGTCCTAACTCTGAGCATTAGAAAAGTAATGTAGAGGTACAGGTGGACGAGTACTGTACGTGTACTTATTTTAGCACAACCAAATTTTAACAGAAACGGAGCAGAATTGAGTAAATTGACATATTAGCGTAATCATGAATAAGCGCTTTGACTTGTTTCCCACATTAATCTATAAGAGATTCATGATTTAGCGTATTCTTGAATTAGCGCAGTCTTAGCAGCGCTAACACCGCTAAAATATGAATCCCGCTAAAATAAGTACACATACAGTATATTCCAATCATATTTTGTGTGTAATGAAATTAATTTATTTCTATAGGGATAGCGGCTGAATTTTTGCTTCAGAATAATTTGCAATTTGTATACATGGAAATGTTTATCCCTCAATGAATCAACTAAAGTAATCTTCACAAAAATTCTTTGAACCACCAGCCCAAAGACAAATTTTTCCGATTTATTGTATATTTTATTAGGCAAATTCTACTAACTCCACAGAATTTCTAGTGGCTAAGGACCTCTGTAAATCCACTATTAATTTCCTATACGTTTTCACTTACCCTTTTGCCCAAATTTAGCTGATTTAACGACTGCTTCAGGAGGAGATAACTGTGACACGTCTGACTTCTCAACATTATAGAACTCTCCTGTGATTTCTTCTAGAGTATTGTTTACAAGACTATCTGTAAAAAATTCTGATTGGTTAGAATATGGACATTTATCAATTTTATGCATCATACTGATTGGTTAATACTGGAACGTTAAATTTCATCCTTCTTTCTGATTGGTTCATACAAGTCATACATGTGCATTTATGGATTCTTTTCATTGGTGTATACAGGCAAGAGTATCCATCATTTTGATTGGTCAATGCACATCTGTCAAACAGCTGTATGTCTGTCTGTTACTGCACATCGTCTTCCTGGGGGTTGTCAACCAATGAGAGTCAAGGTCAGCTTGAAGGTCAAGGTCACATGCTTAGGGTCAAACAAGCAACAGGCAACACACATGTTGTTGAACAGTTCACATACTTAAATTCTACATGTATATACATACCAGATTGATACTGCCTGATTAGGGAGAGAGGTTCAGGTCCCAGTAAACCAAGGTTAGAGCTGGATATTTGTTGCTCCATCTCTTTTTCTGACAGCCATGTTGTATTATCTGCACACTGAAACATTGAAAGCAATGGTATAATCATTTCATGCTCCAAGAACTTGATATTTTTAGTTACATACCTTTATACGTGGCATTGTACAACTTTTCTTTTTGTATGACATTTTAAAAATGCTTTTAAAAAATTAACATGTGAATTAATAGTCTATATGCTTTAAAAAAAATGCACAAAAAAATAATAAGGCCACACCAAAGTTTTTCTCTGTTAAGCAGCAGCTTGCGGGTAGCTTTTGATGGGTCTAAGTGCAAAAAAAACCCAGAAGGTATCCCATAGATGTTTGTGTTTTAGATTTATGATGAATCAGTTAGAAAAGCTGAAGACCAAAAAGAAAAGAGTCAGCTTTCTAAAAAGAGAAGAATTTTCATCGCATTGCATTATCAGTGAACGCCAATGTATTTACGAGTTGCTACGGGCAATCTGCATACATACTAGTAGCAGAAAAAAACTTCAAAAAGACATGGACAGTAGGAATAAGAATACGTAGGCCTTAGGCCTCTAATGTAGCCCATCTTGACATACATGAGTGTACCTGGAGTATGTTTTACCCATGTCATACCGACTTGGAAGTTTTAAGAGAGAATAGGAAAATCTAGCAGTTAGACATGTCAGGGACAGGGATGGGGTAAATTACATTGAAATGTAATTAATTAAATTACACATTACATTGTAATTTTTGGCAATGTAATAAATTAAATTACACATTACTTTGCCATTTTTTGTCAATGTAATTAATTAAATTACAATTACATTGTAAATGTAATTAATTAAATTACACATTACATTTCATTTAACGAATTTGTTTTTAGCATATCATTTTTTAACAATGCCGGGATGGTACAAGTCTCTAACAAAATGCAAGAAAGTGCAGGACAATATTTGCACAACAGTCCAATGTCTTATAAGATTCCCTGAGAAACCATTAATGTGCAATGTACTCATTTCGCGTTTTTAAAAATTGCCCCCAGAATTCTTGGCACTTAAAAACACTAACCATTTTGTCATTGCCTTTGATAAGTCCCAACTGAGTTTTGTTACATAAGGATCATATCACATTTGTAAACATTGACCATTGACAATTAATCATGCATTCTTTCTATTGTGGTCAACCAGGTAAAAATGCATTATCTCTAATACTTAAATAATGGAGGTCCTTGCAGAAGTGACAAACAAGCTAATTAGAACAGAAACACATAACCAGGCTTTGTTTTGATTACTTTAAGTCACATAAGGCTTTGTGGTCATTCAGGTAAAACTGTTTATCTAAGCATTATCTGTGGCTAAACTCAATGACAATTCAGGCTACACAACAAGATAATTTTTTTCACAGATCAATCTGTGTATTCATTCTTTTTGTTGCAAATGTAATTGAAGAGTAATTGAAATGTAATTGGAATTACATGCAGTTTTTGCCTTGTAATTAATTAAATTACAATTACATGTAATTGAAAAAATCTCCAATTACAAATTACATTCAATTACTTGAAAAAATGTAATTAATTGTAATTAATTACAATTACATTTTTAATTACCCCATCCCTGGTCAGGGAAACGACCTGTTTTTTAAAGTCACAAATTCGAAAATTGATGTGTTTCTTTGAACATCGACATCTGCATGAACATCGACGGCAGGTCGGCTTGCCAACAGGGGATGCTTACTCCTCCCGGGCACCTGGTCCCACCTCTAGCTTGCTAGGAATCCAACGATGCTTAATTTTGTGCTCTATTTTGAGTGCTGTTGAGATTATCATCAGGATCTTCATTAACTCATTTTACTCATACAATATTAGTTGCCTTTGCCAAGATGGATTTCTTTGCATTAGACATTTCAAAGGTTATTTAAGACAATAGTCAATACTATCATTATGAGCGATGTACAGGTTCGATGATCACTGATGGCACCGTTTGTTAGAATGCGCATATGGTGCACTAAATAATTATGTTGTAATGTCTGTGGTTTGAATGGGTTAAGTTCATATTTTCCTTTTTTTTTATTTTTGCCTGATATGTAGTTTGGTTTTTGACACAACATCTGACGCTTAACAGAGAAAAAATTTGATGTGGCCTAATCATATGTGTAAATCTTTTTTTCAATGCTAAAAAAATGTGGGAATATTTCTCAATATTTTTTTTTTTTTTGGAAAGGGTGGGAGGTTGGTTTTAGCTACTACATATATATACTGTATGTACACATGGCTGCTATGTGAATATTCTGTTTCATATTTTCTAGTAAAAGATGATCAGGTAAGTTGGATGTATGCAGATTTTATACTGGTAAATAATTAAGCTAAAACTCAAATTCTATTTTAAACCTAAAAGTAGAACACACAGTACATGTAAACAGAATCTCTATCTTACCTCCGAGATTTCAGTGAGTGAAGACGTGAGAAAAATGACGTGAGTGATGCTCGACGAAAACGGAAGATGGATAAATCTGGTTTTCACAAGGGATTTGATTACTTGTTCTTGACCAGTACACTGAAATTGTGAAAAAGATGTTAATACTATCATTAATTAAACTACATAGTTATAAATGATCATTTAAAAAAAATAAATCCATTTGGTTATTGCTTTGAGATTTTAAAGAATTGAGTATCACTATTAATCACATTATTCCCCTTACATTGTATACATGTAGTACATGTATTTAATTACATAATACATTTTGTACCATTTCATATAATTTTAGTGCGCCTATGTGCACCGGTTCAAACTAAACTCAGAACTTGACCCGGCATGACCCGCAACTTAGCCACTTGATTGAGTTTTTCTGGCAAACGGCGTACACCCGCTTCTGGACATGCTGGACAGATAAATGCATCGACAAGAATCTACACATTTCGGCGTACTCTGTTTGCCAGAAAAACTCATTAAAGTGACTTCGTCAGGTCATGCCGGGTCAAGTTCTAAGTTTAGTTTGAACCATAGTAACAGTGGGCAGCCTTCTCCCTGTCCCTTCCCTTGTTATTTCCCTCTTCCCATTCCTTCCTCTGCCCCTTTGCCTCTCTCTCTCTCGCCCCCATGCCTAGCTCCTACTTTCTCAACCCAATCCTTTCTTCATTCCTTCAGGCCTTGAAACTCGTGAAAATCTTTGGTTGTCATTCGGGCAACCTACTTTGAATATCAGGTTGCCCGAAACCATTTTTACTTGCCCGAAATCATTGAACTGAAAAACTAAGCTGTCATTCTTTATTTCCGCTAATTTGAACATTTTACATAAATTCCATTTCTTTTTCAAGAGGACTCGTGAATCATTACAGATTCCAATCTCAATGATTTACATCGTTTGACAAACTTTGCTTTAAGTTTTACTTTGCCACGGTACTCTCTGTGCATAATTTACAAATCATTGAGGGCACATCACCTTCATTGTCCCTAAACTCCAGTCAAGGCCAATTCGTTTTCCAGGTCTCTTTGAGTGACCTTGGTTTAATTCCTATGACTTTCATAGTCCCTTTTTGTTTTCTTTTTAGGTTGTTCAACACCTTGATAAATATCCACTTCACTGTTAAAAAACGATTTAACATGCAGGAAATCTACAACCGTATTATAATATTAAGGCTGATAACGGACCGTCGTACGGAAACTTTAAACCGATCATGAAGTCTGCTATCTGAAAACTCCTATACTAGTTTTTCTGATTCTGACTTACATGTAAAGCAAAGATGATTTAAACTTTTTATTCATTATTCCATCGAGGTAAGCATACTTTGAATGTCTGAAAATAGGTCGTCAGTCGGACGAATTGGTCTCAATTCTAGGTCGTCCCACAGGTAAGTAGGTTGTTTTTGACGATCAGACCACCGCCAATTTCGAGCCCTGCTCCTTCCCTCCCTTTTACCCCTCCCATCCACTTCCAGCTCTTGCCTTCCTCCTCCTTTCCCATTCCTTCCCCTGCCCCTTCCTTTCCTTCCGTCATTTCCTTCCTTCTGTCTGCACAGCTCACTTCGGAAAGTGGATAAACGCGATTTTGATGACTTTGTAATGCAAAAATTAAGATAAAAAATATATATCACTAAATGGATCTCGCTTAGTCGTAAATTTTGGTATATGTAACATGGTCGTGGGTTTGTGCAATCAAATTATACAGACAATATAAACTTTAGATGGGATGTTTTCAATGTTAAATTTCAGCATGTTAAATTTCAGCCTGACGTCGCCGAGTTTAACATTGAGCCTATGGAGAGCGTCACGACGTCATGGGAAAAAATTAGCATGGGAAATAGCCCATCTAAAATCTGTTTCTTTTTTTTCTTTCTGTTTGGGCACCTGACAGCCTTCTATAGGGTCAGTTGGCTGTATTGATGTTATATTGCGGGGAACTCATTCGCCAACTGCCCATTACAGAGTTATACTCTAGCCAGGCCGTTCTCCTCTAAGGTGCCTCATAGCCCCTTCTATTATTTAAGGGGCGGAGTACTTTCCCATTTTAATGCCCACCCTACACTTGTGTATATGGTGTATGCATGTATGCAGGAGGGTTGCATAATTATGTACTGCTTGGATGGTCCATATTTCCAACGGCTTTTATAAGGTGCCACCACACCTGGATACCCTTGCCGCAGCATTGAACGTGGGTACCCAACCGGGCCCTTTTA
Organism: Pinctada fucata; assembly: GCA_028142955.1. Taxonomy (NCBI): domain Eukaryota; kingdom Metazoa; phylum Mollusca; class Bivalvia; order Pterioida; family Pteriidae; genus Pinctada; species Pinctada fucata. Next base: position 60,783,318 of record AP027106.1, read on the forward strand.
TACATTTGTAGTCCCCCGGTCAGGAGACTCGGTAGGGACGAACGAATGGATATGACTTTCAACTCTCATATGACCACGCCGGGATTCGAACCCCAGTCGTCTGTGTGAAAGTTGAATGCCTTATCCACTCGGCCATCTCTACTTAAGTCTAAGTTTTGTCTATTAATTTTGATTGCATGCACTGATTCTCATATAACTTATACCAAAATTTACGACTAAGCGAAATCTACTGAATGGTTTCAATTTTAGTTAAAGGTTTGCATGATGAAATAGTCAAAATCGTGTTTATCCAGTTTCCGAAGTGAGCCGCGCGGACAGTAATCCCTTCCCCTCCCTTAAAATGTCGGCAAAATTCACCCCTTGACCCCTACGGCAAAGGGGGTGCTGGATCCACCACTGTTACTGGACATAGTACAAGTGCACTTATTCAGCTTTTATCAGCATGTAAATTTCTATTAACACCTTCTGAGCAATTTTGGCTGCTGCATGTTTCATGGTTTCTCCCACTTCCCTCTCAGCAGAGGGAAGCCAAAGGCCTTTCTCTTCATAATCTGCGAGCAGAAAGCTTCCATCAGCTTCCCTTGGGATGATTACACTGACAAATTCTCGAGTTTTTGTGAGGGACATTGTTAAAATTGTTTAAATAACTTCCTTGGAAAATCCATCTCTAGAAACAGTATTCACTGCGGAGCAATATTCGGTGCTCGAGTGATGAGCACAACATAAGAATAAATTTAAAACCCATAATCCTTAAAGATTTAAATGATACAATAAAGGTATCAAATAAAATAACATTTTTGTAATTGGTTGAGATCAATTATTTGAAAATAAATGATACATCATGCATCATTAACAGTTTATAAAAAAAAGTAAAAATGTGCATCACGTAGAAAAGTCTTCTCCATTTCGACATTATTTTGTTTCGTTAGAAAATGTCTCGCGATAATCATATTGCTACGATTTTGATTTTGTGATATTGGACATTGAGCCCTGAGGGCGGACGGGCATCTTGAAAGGGAGGAAGAGAAAGGGGCGGGAGGGGGAATGAGTGGGGAGGGAAGGATAGGGGGAAGTAAGAGAGGCGGGAGGAAGTGAGTCCGGGGAGGGAAGGAGAAAAGGGGAGTCCAAGAGCGGTAGGGGAAAGAAGGGGGAAATTTGGGAGAAAGGCGGACAGGATGAAAAGAGAAAGAGATGGGAGGGGATGGAGAGTGGGAAGGGATGGAGGGATGAGGGAAGAAAGGGACAGAAGGGCGAAGGAAGGAAAGGGAGGATGAGGAAGCGTGGTAGAGAAGGAAGTGCGGGAGGTGGAGGGAAAGAAGGAACAGGGGGGGAGAGACGGACAAGAGGGGAGGGGAAGGAAAGGCAGGGATGGGAAGGGAAGGTGTGAGGGATAGGAAGGGACAGAGGGAGAGGAAGGGAAGAAGTGAAGAAAAGGGTGGTTGAGAAAGAAGGAGCTACTGTATGCACGGGGGCGAGAGGGAGAGGCAAAGGGGAGAGAGGAGGAAAAGAAGAGGGCGAGATTAGAGAGGGAAGCTAGGTGAGGTTAGTGGTAAGAGACGGGAGACGGCTGCCCCCTGTCCATCCCATCATCGCTGTGATTCATGAACCATGAATATCATCCACTGCTGTGATTATAACCCTGTAAGTAAGAATAATTCCGTTTTTTTATATCATGCATTGCTTGAATTAACCATTTGAGTGGCATCATAATTGCTGTAATTACTCCTGAGATAACAAGAATTGCAGTGTTTACCTCGATCTTGTTATTTCAGATACTGCATGCTGTGTCCTGCATTTACATAGCCTGCAATATCTTATCTTGTTTTGATATACCGTGTGGTGTCATAAAAAGGATCTCGAGGGGATCTCCAACAAGACTCGGTTGCATATCAGCCAAAGCAAAACGTACATCCCTTTTATATAGATGAAAACACAAAGTAGAAACGCACAACAAGAGACGTGCAATTAGATTTGAAATGACAAGGAATACCAAACACGACATCGAAACACCAAAGCTTAATCAAGTTGCCCAAGTTACAGAAAAGATAACACATAAAACAACCTTGGCAAAGAGACCAATCAGTATATACCGACTTAGGATGGACATCTGTTACTTGAGTTTACTTTACTTTTAAAACTATCTTTATCTTTTGACGAAAATGATCAGCTGAATTCTTCAATATATTACGACAAACGGGATGACTTAATTACAAACTTCCTTTCCGTTAGTAGTAATTAACACTCCTTCGTCCCCTGCCTATGGTACATTATACCAGAGCAAGTTCAAACCACAGCGACTTCGTTTTGAGGGTAAGGAGATTAACTGAAAAACACTGAATCAAGGGTACATTTTTGAGCGACTGACTTCGGTACTGCATTTTTTTGGAGGGACGATACAATAACATTTTTAGCCTGTCGACGTGTCCTGTTGTGATATTACATGTGACATATCCTACTGTGTTTTAGTTTGTCGATGTGTCCTGTTTTGATGCACCCTGTGACATATCCTAGTGTGTTTTAGTTTGTCGATGTGTCCTGTTTTGATGTACCCTGTGACATGTCCTAGTGTGTTTTAGTCTGTCGATGTGTCCTGTTGTTATATACATGTAACATGTGACATGTCCTAATGTGTTTAATAGCATATCCACATGCCCATTTATGATACACCCTGTGACATCTCATATTGTGTTTAAGCCTGTCTACGTTTCCTGTTAGTATACCCCTTGACATGTCCTAGTGTGTTTTAGTCTGTCGACACGTCCTGTTGTGATAAATCCTGTGACATGTCCTAGTGTGTTTTAGCCTGCTGACGTGTCCTAGTGTGATATACCCTGTGATATGGCCCAGTGTGTTTTAGGCGATAGACATGTCCTATATTCATATACCCTGTGACATAACCTACTATGTTTTAGTCTGTCGACTTGTCCTGTTGTGATATACCATGTGACATGTCTTAGTGTGTTTTAGTCTGTCGACGTGTCCTGTTGTGATATACCCTGTGAAATATCCTAGTGTGTTTTAGTCTGTCGACTTGTCCTGTTGTGATATACCCTGTGATATGTAATAGTATGTTTTAGCCTGTCGTCGTGTCCTGTTGTGCCATACCTCGTGACATATCCTGCTGTGTTTTACTATGTCACGTGTCCTGTTGTGAAATGCCCTGTGACGTGTCCTAGTGTTTTAGCCTGTCGACGTGTCCTTTTGTGATATACCCTGTGACATGTCCTGGTGTGTTTTAGTCTGTTGACGTGTCCTGTTGTCATATATCCTGTGACATGTCCTAGTGTATTTAAGTCTGTCGACGTGTTCTGTTGTGATATAACCTATAGGATATCCTAGTGTGTTTTAGTCTGTCGACATGTCCTGTTGTGATAAACCCTACGACATGTCCTAGTGTGTTTTAGTCTGTCGGTGTGTCCTGTTGTGATAAACCCAACGACATGCCCTAGTGTGTTTTAGTCTGTCGACGTGTCCTGTTGTGATAAACCCTACGACATGTCCTAGTGTGTTTTAGTCTGTCGACATGTCCTGTTGTGATAAACCCTACGACATGTCCTAGTGTGTTTTAGTCTGTCGGTGTGTCCTGTTGTGATAAACCCAACGACATGCCCTAGTGTGTTTTAGTCTGTCGACATGTCCTGTTGTGATAAACCCTACGACATGTCCTAGTGTGTTTTAGTCTGTCGGTGTGTCCTGTTGTGATAAACCCAACGACATGCCCTAGTGTGTTTTAGTCTGTCGACATGTCCTGTTGTGATAAACCCTACGACATGTCATAGTGTGTTTTAGTCTGTCGGTGTGTCCTGTTGTGATAAACCCAACGACATACCCTAGTGTGTTTTAGTCTGTCGACGTGTCCTGTTGTGATAAACCCTACGACATATCCTAGTGTGTTTATAGTCTGTCGATGTGTCCTGTTGTGATAAACCCAACGACATGCCCTGGTGTGTTTTAGTCTGTCGACGTGTCCTGTTGTGATAAACCCTACGACAAATCCTAGTGTTTTAGTCTGTCGACGTGTCCTGTTGTGATAAACCCTACGACATGTCCTAGTGTATTTTAGTCTGTCGACGTCTCCTGTTGTGATAAACCCAAAGACAAGCCCTAGTGTGTTTTAGTCTGTCGACGTGTCCTGTTTTGTTAAATCCTTGGACATGTCCTAGTGTGTTTTAGTTTGTCGATATGCCCTGTTGTGATATACCCTGTAACATGTCCTTATGTGTTTAGCCTGTCGATGTGTCCTGTCATGATATACCCTGTGACATGTTCTAGTGTGTTTTAGCCTGTCGACGTGTCCTGTAGTGATATACCCTGTGACATGTCCTAGTGTGTTTTAATCTGTCAAAGTGTCCTGTTGTGATATACCCTGTGATATGTAATAGTGTGTTTTAGCCTGTCAACGTGTCCTGTTGTGATATACCCTGTGATATGTAATAGTGTGTTTTAGCCTGTCAACGTGTCCTGTTGTGATATACCCTGTGATATGTAATAGTGTGTTTTAGCCTGTCGATGTGTCCTGTTGTGATAAATCCTGGGACATGTCGTAGTGTGTTTCAGTCTGTCGTGGTGTTCTGTCGTGATATACCCTGTGACATTTCCTAGATTGTTTTAGTCTATCGACATGTCATGTTCTGATAAACCCTGTGATTCATATACCCTGTGACATAACCTACTATGTTTTATTATGTCGGCGTGTGCTGTTGTGATATACCCTGTAACATGTCCTAGTGTGTTTTAGTCTGTCGACGTGTCCTGTAGTGATATACCCTGTGACATATCCTAGTGTGTTTAAGCTGTCGACGTGTCCTTTTGTGGCATACCCAGTGACATATCCTTGTGTTTAAGCCTGTCGACATGTCCTGTTGTGACATATCCTCTTTCATGTCCTACAATGTTCTAGCCTGTCAACTTGTCCTGTTGTGATATACCCCGTGATATGTCATAGTATGTTTTAGCCTGTCGACGTGTCCTGTTGTGACATACCTCGTGACATATCCTGGTGTGTTTTACTATGTCACGTGTCCTGTTGTGAAATGCCCTGTGACGTGTGCTAGTGTTTTAACCTGTCGACGTGTCCTTTTGTGATATACCCTGTGACATGTCCTGGTGTGTTTTAGTCTGTCGACGTGTTATGTTGTTATATAACCTGTGAGATATCTTAGTGTGTATAAGTCTGTCGACGTGTTCTGTTGTGATATATCATGTGACATATCCTTGTGTGTTTAAGTCTGTCGACATGTCCTGTTGTGATTTACCTTGTGACATGTCCTAGTGTGTTTTAGTATGTCGACGTGTCTTGTTGTGATAAACCCCACGACAAGCCCTAGTGTTTTTAGTCTGTCGACGTGTTCTGTTGTGATATACCCAGTGACATGTCCTAGTGTGTTTAGCCTGTCGATGTGTCCTGTTGTGATATACCCTGTGACATGTTCTAGTGTGTTTTAGCCTGTCGACGTTTCCTATTGTGATAAATGCTGGGATATGGCCTTTTGTGTTTTAGTCTGTCGACGTGTCCTGTTGTGATATACTTACTGACATGTCCTGGTGTGTTTTAGCCTGTCGATGTGTCCTGTTGTGATATATCCTGTGACATGTCCTAGTCTGTCGAGTTGTTCCATTGTGATAGTATACAATGTACCCTGTGACATGTCCTAGTTTGTTTTAGTCTATCGGCATGTCATGTTCTGATAAACCCTTTAACACGTCTTAGTGTGTTTAGTATGTGGAAGTGTCCTGTTGTGATATACCCTGTGACATGTCCTAGTGTGTTTTAGTATGTCGACGTGTCATGTTGTAATATACCTTGTGACATGTCCTAGTGTGTTTCAGTCTGTCCACATGTCCTGTAGTGATATACCCTGTGACATGTCCTAGAGTGTTGTAGCCTGTCGTCGTGTTGTGATATACCCTGTGACATGTCCCAGTGTATTTTGGCCTGTCGATTTGTCCTGTTGTGAATTATACCGCGGTATCATGTTATATTGTGGTTGTACAATACCCGTTTTGATACCCTGATGTGACAATATGGTCATGTTCTGATGTGATATACCAGGTTTCAACAGCCATAACATGCCTTCGTGATCATAAATGAATCATATAATAACATGTTCAGTCATGATACATGATGTAAAACCTTATTTTAATATCATATATATATAATTGGAAAATCGGTGGCATGTAGATTTTGCTTGTCCGACTGTTTGTCTGTTTTCCGCAAAAATATAACCTGGCCAATATCTTTTAAATGGTTAGTGATACGGTAAGGCTAGCTATTCCACATGTGCGATCTATGACCGAAATTTTTGACCCGCTGCTGCATGACCTTGACATTGGAGTTCGACCTACTTTTTAAAATCTATAACCTTGGTCATAACTTTTTCAGAATGGTAATTGATAGGGCTTCCGTATTTTACATGTGTACATGTATTCCTTGTGACTAGACTTCTCCGTGGACACAAAACGTTTTGACCTTGTGACCTTGACATTTGACCTACTTTTGAAAAAGGAGACGTTAACCTTGACTATAACTCTTTGAGTGGCACGTATGGCTTTCATATTTTGCATGTGTAATCCCTGTTGCAATCCTTTCTATGGGGTTCAAGTTGTTTGACCTCATTACCCTGACTTTGACCTACTTTTGAAAAACTTCATCTTTTGATATACATCTTGATCGATAACGTCATCATAAGTGATATATAGCTTTCATACCTCACATCTGTGACAAGACCTGTCCATGGGTACTAAAATTTCTGACCTTGACCTTGGGGTTTTACCTTTTTTTAAAAATAAGATTTAATTTTGGCTACGACTCTTGAATGATAAGTGATACAGCTTTCATATTTTACATGTTTATTTCTTGTGGCAAGACTGGTCATACCTTTTGAACTTCTGACCTTGACCTTGGAGTTATACCTTCTTGTCGTCAGGATCTATACTTTATCTTACTTTTGAACAACATAACTCTTGAGTGGTAAATGATAGAGCTTTCATTTTTCGCACATGAATTGTTTGCGGAAAGTCCTTTCCTTTGGGTAGCAATGTTTTTTAACCTTCTGACCTTGAACTTGGAGTTACCTTCTTTTAAAAGACTTTGGTTTGGTCATAACTCTTGAATGGTGACAGATTTTTCATGTTTCACATGTGTATGTCATATTTCACGGTTACCGAAGTGTACATATTTTGACCTTGACCTTGAAGTATTAATTACGTATTACAGCTACTTTACTGACAAAGACGCCGGTTGGGTATTCATTGTTTCAGAAAAAAAATTCGAATTTTTTTTTTTTTTTTTTTTTTTGGTATTCATGGTTTTTTTTTAACATAAACTCCTTGCTATACCCTGCTAATATACATGTTTTTAGATAAACTCCTTGCAATACCCTGCTAATATACGTGTACCTAGTGAAGTTTTGTCCATATAAACCTGGCAATAAGTTGTATCCCTTTCACAGGTAAACAACTTCCATTTGCAGGCTGTTGACAAGAATCATACATGAAATATAAGAATCAAATCAGGGTTCAAAGTCAGACCTACAAAACACTGTCTCTTTTTCCTTGACAAATTATTAAGATCAGAGTTCAAGATCAGATCTACAAGATGCAGTCTCTTTTTCCTTGACAAATTAATAAGGTTAGAGTTCAAGGTCAGATCTACAAGACACTGTCTCCTTTTCCTTGACAAATTGATAAGGTCAGAGTTCAAGGTCAGACCTACAAAACACTGTCCCTTTTCCTTGACAAATTAATAAGATCAGAGTTCAAGGTCAGATCTACAAGACACTGTCTCCTTTTCCTTGACAAATTGATAAGGTCAGAGTTCAAGGGCAGATCTACAAGATACTGTCTCTTTTTCCCTAAGAAATTGATAAGTAAAGACTTCAAGGTCAGATATACAAGACGCTGTCTCTTTTTCCCTGACATGACCTTTACTGATGAAATATGCTGCAAAATATTATATCTTTATAAAAGTTAAAACATGAAAAAAGGAAGTATTTTTGCATATTTTATTGCTAAGCCGATCACTGACTAAGCATGACAATATATTCATTACATATACATAGTGAAGTTTACAAAATTCCATCAAAACAAATGACATCATAGCATCATGTAACCATGGCAACGATGGAGATGATTATGAACACCAAGCAGAATGTCTAGAAAAAAGATTTGATGAAAGATTGTACATTTATAAACTGTTAATGCCAGTATGGAAATTTGAGATGAGCATGTTATTTCATGTTTGTTGTCAAAAATAAAAACACAATTACACTATCCATATCGATCGTAACACATTTCACTCCACATAATTTCTGCAACATTAATGAATCAAGAGGGGAGCATTTTTGGTTTTACAATAAAGATATAATGATTTCTCAACGATTCAAATGCTAAGAAATTCACTGAAATTATTTTAATTTGCTGAATTCTGAAATGTTTTGACATGGTCGTTTAAAAATCTGACAAAAAAAAGGTCTGTAGGATCTAATGAAGATTCCTCATCAAAATGGACTAATTAATACCTACAAACAAACAACAACAAAAAGCTTGTAACAATAATATATGAATACAGTAAACAAACAATATCTATCACCAAATCACACTAATTACTCATCCATAATCTAGTAACCAAATAAACTTTTGCACACTACTAAATAAATTTCTATTTCCCTTTTAAAAAGTAATGACTCCTTGAAACATGCAATTTTAAAAATGTTAAGTTCGGAATGTGCAATGGTATTCTACAGGAAAACCAAATGATCTGCAAAGAAAAGTACCATAGAAATTGAGGAATTGTTAACAAATATAAGGCATTTTAGAACAGGAACTACAAAATGTATTCATACGCAATGGTTACCATGGCAACAGGTTTTGAAAGACTTAGGGAGTACTAAATAATCTGGGTATTTTTTTTATTTACTTACAAATCTTGTAAGATTACCATTTTTCTAGTTTGTGAGTTTTATTTTATAAATCAAAGTATAAAATCTTATACTTATTTTTTTAACAATCTCCAAGATAAAAAATTCTATACCTTAATTGCCTGCTGTTTAGGCAGAATTTTTTTTCACTTAAATATCTATGTATCTAACATTTTTTCAATACAATTTTCTCTTTTTCATTAATTTTCCTGCAATTTTTTTTTAATTAAATCAATTTTCATTTTCCAGTTCAATCTTTAATATTCAAGTTTGCTTTTTTTTCCATATTTCAATTTTTCCTCATTTTATTTTAAAAACTTATAATTTTCCATTCAATCTTTCAAAAATCTTTAATTATATATGAAATCAAAGAGATTTTATTGTTTCCTAGTTCATAAATCACAAAGAAAAGTATACTGTGCTTTTTTTTAAATTTAAGACACTACCCAGACAGCAGACTTGTATGTATAAAATATCAAGGAGTTTTTATTTATTTATTTTTTTTTAATTTTTAACCATCTTTTTAACTTAAAAGGTATTGAGGTCATAAAATTTTAACTCCAAAGGCTGAATTAAGACTTCATGCAATACCTTGAACGTAAAACAAATAAAATAAAATTTAAATCACATGCAAATAACTCTCAAACATAACATAGCACAATCACTCCAAAATAAATGGAAAAATACAGGGGGGCTAATATTAGTAATAAAATGCATTGAATGTTGCTGAGATACTTAACCTAATTAAGGTGGAAAATACGTGAGAATTGATTCTGTGTAAATTAGTAAAAGACATTTCTGTACAAATCTCTTTTGCAGCTGTCTATGCAAGTGTTATTAGGCCATTATTGAGGAACTAATTACAAAATCTATTAATAGAAATCGTTTTCTCCCATTTGCCCTCATGTGGGATAGAGTTTGCCCATAGCGACGCGTCATGTAGGGTCACTGTATCCCACATGTACCTCGCGTGACTTTTGACGTCGGCCGTAAAGGCCGTATCCATATTGTGACGTCGTTGTTATCCATTGTGACGTCATGATTTTTGCACCTAAAGCAGCGACCTCTCAGCAAAAACGTCGTTTTAAAACTTTTTTTTTAAATTCTAATTCTTATTAAAACGATTAAGGCTAAGGACTACGGTTTATTCTTTTAGAATAAACCATTTTTGAGGGCGCTGAAAACAAATATTCCTTTATTTTTCGAATTCGATAAAGTTGGCGTTTTCATGATTTCATGGAATTTCAAGAAAGGCCCCTAGAAATGGGAGAAAAACGATCAACCATATGTTTGTCATGTGGGATGAGAAAAGCCCACCCTCTGGGTCTGGTTTCTGGTCAGGGAACTCGGCAAGCCTCGTTCCCTGACCAGAAACCAGACCGCTCGGGTGGGCTTAATTTTCTCATCCCACATGACAGCATATGGTTGATAGTTATAATCTCCCCCTCCCATTTCCCCCCCCCCCCCTCCCCTTGAAATTTCAAATTATATTGACAAAATCAATGTCTCGTTAAGAAATTAAAAGACATTTTTTTTTTATTTTTAGAAAACAATTTCAAATATGGACAAAATGACATTTAAAGAGTTAAAATGTAATTCTACGTTTACGCGACAGAATCAATACTCACGTATGCAACATGTGAAAGACAAAAGACGTACGAATGTATGTGTACACTCGTGTACTACAAAATGAAATAATAAATACGGAGTAACGACAAAAACATTTTCTCATCTGATACTCTATCACATTCAAAAATCAATTCAGCTATACAAAAACCACAAACAAAATGTCGGTTCAGAAGGCAAGTACTAATTATAGTAATAAGTTTCTACTTAAAATAATAATTGCATTTGTGAAACAATTTGGCTTTTGAGGCAGAATCAATCAATAAACCCATTTCACTCATTTAGTTGTTTCGATCTTTTTTCTATAAAGAGTTACCTCCCACTTCGAAAAAGAATAGAACTCTCAATTAGTTCTATGAAAAAAAAACCCCACAAAGTTAAGTATAATTGGGATTTAAAATGTCATTTCAATAGGACTTGAACAATTTGATAATAATTAGACTTAAGTCATATTCAATGTAAATGGCAAAAGGGAAATTCAAAGTACATGTACATCACAGAAATATTTGTTGGAATTATTGGCAAGCAATTTTTCTCTTTTTTTCCCCCATTTTTTTTTTTTTTTTTTTTTTAATTTCAATAGCTGTCTTTAAAAAATTAAACTGGACTTGAAGTTTGATCACAGACATACAAATTCAAACGCTATATAAACATATGTTATTATCAATATTTGAGAACTAAGCACGGAAAATTCTAAATATAGCACTACGTACAGCACAAACTATCTATAATTAATGCACTAAAAGTCTAAAGTTTTACATGGTTTTTCCTTCTAGTAAGGAATGCAAAAAAAACTAACGTGGAAAAATTCACAGCCAAAGATGGCACATAATTAGTACATTGAGTACATTATCGTCTATTTTCAGTGTCACATGATATTATAATTACGCCAGTGATTCAAAATGTAAACAGTGAGTGACAATGATAACACACCATACTCAAAATGATCTAACAACACAATTCTCAAAACAACATAATCAAATTTCCAAGGAATTTTCAAATCTTGTTAATCAATATCTTATAGAGAAAAAATATACAAAAACAAAATACAAGACATATTATTTTGAAAAAGAGAACAATGATGTCTCTGACAGACTAGAACGTATCACATGATAGTTAATTGACCAATCACAAGGACGATCAAAATTTGAAAATAAATGTAACTACTGTCTACTGCAAAGGGACTTAAATCTTATCAGCACAATGAAAATGAGTGTTTGAAGAGACCATTAAAGAAACTTAACTGACTATAAGTCAACATTTTTTTCTGAAATAGCCCACATTCGTTATTTCATTTGTTAAAGTTTGTGATTTTGTCTCATACTTCTGTCTACTGCAAAGGGACTTAAATCTTATTCGCACAATGAAAATGAGTGTTTGAAGAGACCATTATGGAAACTTAACTGACTATAAGTCAACATTTTTTTCTGAAGTAGCCCACATTCGTCATTTCATTTTTGAAGTTTGTGATTTTGTCTCATACTTCTGTCTACTGCAAAGGGACTTAAATCTTATCAGCACAATGAAAATGAGTGTTTGAAGAGACAATTAAGGAAACTTAACTGACTATAAGTCAACATTTTTTTCTGAAATAGCCCACATTCGTTATTTCAGTTGTTGAAGTTTGTGATTTTGTCTCATACTTCTATAGATAGGAAATCATATTTTTATATTTATTAACTATAACTCATTTAATTTTTTTAAATATCCAAGAGACATTTCTAATATTTCAGCGGTAATGAAAATGGCACATTGATATTTTTTTTATTTTTCTTTACGCAAACAAACAGTTCAAACAAGAGTCATGAAATTCCTCCCTGAGGTTGGTCAAAAATGGAAATTTTTAGCTCTGAAATTGTGTTTCTTTCAATTCTTCAAAACTCTCTCTTGAACATTCCATGCCATTCTCAAATGCCGATATAGCAAACATTTGGAGGGGTTCCCTTCCCCCAACCACCTCAGAAATTACCTTCCAATCTTTAATGCAGAGAAAATTACTGGATGCACATCTGCATCAATATTAATGAGGCGATTACGATATGAAGCATTGATGTTGTTTTCTCTATATTTAGAAGATGATGCAATGTTTGTTTCTATATTTAGAAGATGATGCAATGTTTGTTTCTATATTTAGAAAATGATGCAACATTTATTTCTATATTTAGAAGATGATGCAATGTTTGTTTCTATATTTAGAAGATGAGGCAATGTTAATAATTTACCTGAGGATTATCACAGTAAGCGCCGTTATTTTACGTAAATACACAAACGCTCGACAATTTTGTATGTCATGTTTGAATGTTTTCGAAAATAAATCTGATTATGCTATGCCCAGCAGTTCAAGATTTGTGGGGAAAATCAGCTTTCTTCGAAAAAAAATTTTCAAAATAAATATATGTGTACCCAGGGCACATTGTCCTTCTTTAACAAATTTTGTCATGAAGGTTGAAACTATTTAATTTACCCACAAAGTATACTTTTCAATGACACAAAAATAAATAAGTTTCTTTTCTCTGATTTTCTCAAAAAAGGGACATAATTCAAAGAATATTTCAGTCTTTCATTTTTATTCTAATAGTTCTGTTAACACAGTAGAATTTGATTAAACACTCATAAACCCCAAACTCCAGCGCTGCTGAGATTTTATATAATTTCCATTAAGATTCATAATAACTAGGCTTTCAAGTATTTCTATCGACAAAACAGTTGAACTGCATGTTATAACATGACGTTTTGTACGTATGTCCAGCGTCTGTATCTCAAAATTAGACTAGCCAAATGATTATTATTCAACACCTATTCACAACATTATAATGGTACTGTAACAGTCTTTCATATAAAACATTGAACATTACATTATATAATCAATAATTTGAGATCTCTAAGAGTTTCCTCCCTTTCATTTGTCCTAACAACGAGATTACGTAGTGGCATCACAGGGATAAACGTACATGAAAATACGACGACCGCACTGTAACGAGTTGGCCATTTAATAAGTACACAGCCGAGTAGCACTACGTATAATGACAAGAATGACCGCACACTCAGCGTCTGGTGATTGAAGTCCATCCATTCACACACGTAAATTATGCGACAAATTCATTCGCTCACTTGATCATAGGAGTAACGTTTGGGGCCAAGAGAGAGAAAAGGCGCACGTACGACATGATGGGAAAAACACCCACACATCGTGAGCTCTAGGCATGTCAAAAAGTCACATGACTTCAAGAAGTCACATGACGTGTCAGTATAGTCACATGACCTCTAAGTGCCGTTTAGACCAATGTAAAGTCACACATGACGAAGGAATTGATGAGAACGTTTGATCAATGTTTGTCAGTCCCAACCATTGTCTTTGATCATGTGGGCCAGTTCTATGATGAATTTTCCCTCTTTGTATTTCTGACTAGATTCAAAGGCATGTTCCTGCAATTTTAGAAACATTTTGATAAAATTATTACGCATTTTTTCATTTCAGTGTGTATACTTTTCAGTATGAATGTGTCTTACTCAGTACCAAAACTAAGGCACTGTCCAAACATATTTGGCATTTTGTTTCTTGAAATAAAAATATGTGTGATGCATCAATAGAATTTTAAATTCTGAACCAATTCAGATATTTAAATTCTAATTCAATTCAGTATTTCTACATAAAATGACAGTAAAAAATTATTTCTTCACACTCAGAAAACAGGAGCTCGACGCCATTGACTTGCACTAATATCCTCCTCTCTAACTTTTCCTTTATTTAAAGGCATGCAGAAAGTAGAGGAAGGTACCATAATGGCACTGAGGGCCCATGGCATCAAACCCCCATGACTTATACCTATTTTTCTGAAAATCCTTTCAGAACTTTAATTTCCTTTTTAAAACAATGTGCAGTAACACACACAAACTTACAGACTATGTCACTTCATAACTACCATGACTATGTCACTTAATAATAATGTAACTTTATAACTATGTCACATAGTTATGTCAATAGTTATGTCACTTCATAACCATGCCACATAGTTATGTCACTTCATAACCATGCCATACATAACCATGTCACTTTATGTCAACACATAACTGTCACTTAATAATAATCATGTCACTTCAAACCTATGTCACTTGATAATAATGTTATTAAACTATGTCACTTCATAACTATATCACTTAATAATGTCACTTCTATAACCATGTCACTTTAATTACTATGTGTCACTTCATAACTATGTTACATAGTTATGTCACTTCATAACTATGTTACACACTTCTGTCACTTCATATCTATGTCACTTCATAACTATGTCACTTCATAACTATGTCACTTCATTACTATGTCACTCAATAACTGTCACTTCATAACTATGTCACTTTATTAAACTATGTCACTTCATAACTGTGCCACTTAATACCTTTGTCACTTCATACCTATGTCACTTCAAAAATATGTCACTTTACAACTATGTCACTTCATACCTATGTCACTTCATACCTATGTCACTTCACACCTATGTCACTTCAAAACTATGTCACTTCATTACTATGTCACTTTATTAAACTATGTCACTTCATAACTATGTCACTTTATTAATCTATGTACCTTCATAACTAAGTCACTTCATACCTATGTAACTTCATACCTATGTCACCTCATAATTATGTCACTTCAAAACTATGTCACTTCAAAACTATGTCATTTCATAGATATGTCACTTATTAAACTATGTCACTTCATAACTATGTCACTTCATACCTATGTCACTTCATAACTTCATAACTATGTCACTCCATAACAATGTCACTTCATAACTATGTCACGTCATAACTATATTACTTCATAACTATGTCACTTCATACCTATGTCTCTTCATAACTTCATAACTATGTCACTCCATAAAAATGTCACTTCATACCTATGTCACTTCATAACTATGTCACTTCATACCTATGTCACTTCATTATGTCACTTCATAACTATGTCGTTTCATAATTGTCACTTCACAACTATGTCACTTCACAACTATGTCACTTCACAACTATGTCATTTCACAACTATGTCACTTACATATTTCCATCCTAGTGTTGTTTTACAGCATTCACAAAAGATGTCTGCCACGGCATGGAGTCCCGTCAACAAAACTCTCTCCTCAGCTGGTCCGCATCCTACGTTAACTCTGTAAATATCATATAGATGGAGTCAAACGAGTGTATTGAAAGTAGGGAGAAGAAAGGAAATGCATCTTCAATATCATAAATTATGTAACTTTGAACTTTTAGAGTCTCCAAGAGTGCTAGTCTATGACTGTTAAAAATTCTTTCAGAACTTAAATATACTTTTTAAAACAATAGCAACATGCACTAACTTACTGACATTTTTGTCATCTCATTATAAAATTCTATAAATCAAACTTACACTGAGTTGAACAAATAGGCCCTGCCTTGACTACCTTGAAAGGACTGTAAAAGAAAGAATAATTAATGGAAAATACTCTTGTGCAGATCGAGGGAGCAATGGGCAGGGGGGGGGGGGGGGGGGCTACTTCCTACATAAAGGTGTATATATTTGCAAATATGAACGAAGATACATTTGCACTAGAAAGTAGCAAATGTTTACATTGATATTAAAGGATATAGACACATGTCTTTAATTATTATATAGATACATGTACCTTTAATTTATGAAATGGGTACGGGCTAGCGACTCAAGTCGCACAACTGTTACCAAAAGAATTTATCCCCTTCTTGCTATTAAGGAGTCGTACTAGATCTCTTTGGCATATTACGTAATTTTCTAATAATAGATACACGACATATTCAGTAGTTCACCAGCGCATTATTTATTCAGGCTTACTCAACAAAGTGTCTTAAGTGCATGATTTTCCCCCTTTTTTTAAAATCAATAATAAGCCCAGCACAATGAACAAATGACGTAAGATATGTCATGTCCGTTTATGACTCAACCGCCTTTTTTTTCGTCAAGAACTTTCGTTAATTTCTCGGAATATGTCTTTAAAAATCAATATCCTAGGGGATTTTCGTAGGATAGGAGATCGAGAATATAAGTCTGCATCCCCTCCGCATTTACATGACCTAAGTAATCCTATAGACTATATGCCTATATATACATGTAAATCAGTTTGGAATGAATGAGTAAGGAAGGGAAGGGGGATGTGCCAATCACTCCGAACCTCACATCCCCACTTACCCCTCTAGTTCCGCAACCCCCTCCCCCCCCCCCTCGATCACATCAATTTTTTTCTGAACGCACCCCATTTGAGTGGATATACTGAATGGAAGAAAAATGACGTACGACTCGTCAAACGACAGAATTTATATACATTAACTAATCAGTAATCGCATTACTTTGTGAAAACTAGCATTCAGTACACAATTTAGAGTGGTGCTTTTAAGAAACGTTTTAATAATTATCGTTCAAAACCTATAAGAAAGGTTACACTTTCGGACAGACAGACTGCCAAACAAACGAAAAAATCCCCTTCCCTTCAGATTAAAGGGAGCATTTACTGTCTGTCCAATGAAATTACACAATTTTCTTTCTGCTGCATGCGTTGGCTATTCCCTTCTTTTTAGGGGGGGGGATATACCAAAAGTTCCATTGACCCCATTAATGATGATTTTTCCAAACTTTGCTGACACTAATAAACAAGGCATGTGCCTACGCGCTCGTGCCCTTTCACCTATGTATATCATCAAACAATGGGACCTGTCATATATATATTGTTGTTTATGATGCATTAGACATGCTAGCCCAGCTGATCGCTTGTCAATACACAATTTATCTAGGTCATCAGGTCAGCCCACGCACTGCAGACCGCCGTCTCCAGCGCTGTCCGTTCTCGGACTCGCCAATTACTATTTACGTACCCTATTGTTCCTATGAACGACACAAGAAAAGCATTAAATTACAAAGAAGCCGCGTGGACCTCTATATTTATCTAATTTGATTCTGATAATTTATCAGATCAAAGCCTCGATAGATATCAATTACAAGATCGATAACAGAGTCAATCCGTACATTAACTTGACAGCCCAAAATTTACATGCCAAAAATAAAGGAAACGTGAACAAAATGACGTTGCAGGTGGTCTGGTATAGGGACTATCATAAGAAATGATTGAAATGGCGAAAGGAGGGGGGGGGGGGGTTCAAAGTATATCGTCATGGTTGATTTTGGATTACCTTAGATCGATACGATATGCATTGAGTTGGACACGGATAAGCTGAGTCTAGTAAAGCCCCTCCCCTACTGTTCTTACATATATGTTCGTCGTGGTTGACTGAGTTTTGCCCATCCCTCCCCTATATTTAAGCCCCAATTTCCTTTGGATTTGAGTTCGTCGTAGTTGACTGAATCTAGCGAAGCCTCTCTCCCTATTACAATGTATCTTAGATTCGAACTCGTCCTGGTTTGGCAGTTGCTGAGTTTAGCAAAGCCCCTCCCCCATTTACTTTAGATGTGAGTTTGTCACGGTTGACTGAATTTAGTGTAGCCACTCTCTCTATTAACCTAAGAAATGAGTTCGTCACTGCTTAATGAGTTGAGTAAAGCCCCTCCCCCTTTTTACCTTGAATATGAGTTCGTCGCGGTTCGCTGTTCAAATCTAGTAATTTAAGCTCCTCCCCTATTTACCTTAGATATGAGTAATTTAAGCTCCTCCCCTATTTACCTTAGATATGAGTTCGTCATGGTTGGCTAAGTTGGCCCTGCAGTGTACACAGCTATAAGTACGATGGCATTTGTTTGGGAGGTACGCCTGGAACGTTTTGACCATCTTGATTGATTTCATACATCCAACAGCCGGAAGTACCCACGCCTGATCACCTTGTCACCTGACCGTTATCGCGTGTTCGATTGAACTACGGGTTTTTCACCTTCAGCAGGATTTTACTTTCTTCGCAGAGGGTGTTTAATGTAAGATGTCCTGGAATCCCTTTACACTTGGATAACAGCTACAAATCTGAAATAAAGCAAAAAACAAATAAATGCGAAGTACTAACTGCATGCAAAATCAGTCGGTACAAAATATTTTTGCGTGCGGTACGAAAATTGTTACGATTGCGTGCATCACCAGAATTAAAGCTCAAGTTTGCACTAGTATTTTGTCACGTTTCGGCGTACGATGCGGATTTTTCCTTAATAAATAATCATAAAAAATTAAAAACACCTTATTTCGCCGACAATGCGATATACTCTCTTGCCTGCTATCGGATTCATCTCAAATTTGCATGTAGAAATATTATCCGGAAATCTCGTCCGGATTTTCCGTTATCCTTGAAGCAGTTTAGTTACCGAGTCAGCGTTTCCTATCTGTATAAAAACTTTCCGGAAGTGTGCTTTCAGAAGATAAATGCACATCGACAATAGTCCATGTTCTTAAAGTTCAGTTCCCATACACAATGCTAAGAAAAGAAATCTACAATGACACATCTCCAAGAAACATTGAACAAGAAAAATCATTTATTTCTCGTAGTAAAAAAAAGATGTGATTTATAACAGGACTAGATTGCAGTACCCACAGGAAAGCAATGAAACCCTCCACCTCGGATACACAGAACCTTAGACAATAGTGTTGTACATCGGAAGACTTTTAAGAATCGATTATCGGAAAATAATTGGAAAGAGTAAACCGATCGATTATCGATTTAAATCGGAAAACAAAAGCCCATGAAAAATGGAACATAAAAGAGAGAAGAATTAATGTTGTACATCGGAAGACTTTTAAGAATCGATTATCGGAAAATAATCGGAAAGAGTAAACCGATCGATTATCGATTTAAATCAGAAAACAAAAGTCCATGAAAAATGGAACATAAAAGAGAGAACAATTGTATTTTTCTGCATAAAATTCAGAAAACTTTGCTGAAAACAAAATATAAAGCATTCAATTTCAAAGTGTCTGCCTGTTTACATTCAAGACAACAAGAATGCTGCAGCGGTTCATGCGACATGTGAAAAGAGGAAAATAAATACCTTTACACAAAATACCTTTCTTTCAGCGACAATCGATTGCAAGAAAATCAAATCGATAATCGGAATCGAAAGAGTTTTAGCGATCGACAATCTATTGTCGGCGACAATTGGTTCATCACTATTAGACAAGCACAAGAAAGAGACACAAAATGGACAAGAACACCAAAATACGGCATCAAAACACTGAACACGAAACACTACACATTAAACAACGTAACAGTACAGTAAGTGAGATCAGGTGTCCGGGGAGAGTACGCATCTCCTGTTTGCTAGAAACATACGTCATACAACGTCTATAAATAGATGTAAGCATTATGTCTATAAATAGATGTAAACAAATCAGGGAAATCCAAGAATGATTTACTAGTCTATCCAATTTGACGCAAACAGACTCAAGAAATAGAAATTTCGTTTCCAATTTCTGAACAGATTCACACCTAAAAAGATATCTACATGCATGAAGTTGCAATTCTGCTTTTCGAGATCTAGAAATTGAATCCCAAAGCAGATACATCTACCTTTAATGCAAGCTGAAAACGACCTTGCCCTTTGACCTTTGACCTGATTTTTCTACTCCGTACGGAGCATATAATTTATATGTCAATACATACTATCACAAACACTTTTGCCGTCCTGCTAATGACACTTTCTACGTGCTTCTTACCGCATGCTATTTCTGTAAGCGGCTTCCTCATAACGGAAAGAATGCGGGTATCTCTGCCTCATTACATTAAGAATTCAGTAGAAAATAGTGAGATCTCACCTAAGTTTATTTCTGTAGTGAGAAGTGAGGAAGATTACTAATAATTAATGCTGTACAGATGTCGGTAGGTCGAATGAATGAATGAATGGATGAATAAAGGAAGGAAGGAAGGAAGAATTAGGAAGGAAGGTAGGAAGGAAGGAACAGAGAGAAGGAACGGATGGATTGACAAACGAACGAATGGATTAAATGCAGTACGACTGACAAACGAAATGAATAAATGAGATACGGTGAGAACGAAGACTTTGAAACCTCTATACAGAGGGTGTGGCGTGTGTACCCCCCTCCCCCCCCCCCCCCCCCCCACCCCCCTGTGTACGACCCTGAAAACCGATTAGCTGTACAGTGCATGTGGTGCAGTGTAATCAATAATGGATATGATGTGTTAACTTGGGGCTGACAGTTATCAAACATGTGATTTCACGCGTCGCCTTTTCAAATGCCGACTTGACAGACACGATGACAAAAGGTAATGATCTGATCGGTCAGGCGCGGATCCAGATAATAGTTCAGTGGCCTTAAGTCTTATCCAGGAGCGATATAAGGGTGTGAGGGTGTGTGTGTGTGTGTGTGTGGAAAGGGGTGTGTGTGTTCGAAATCGAGTAGGAGGGCAATGACCACAGGAGCTGGATGCCAACAATCCACAAGAATATCCGCCTCTACTTTCCTTATATATACTTTGACTAGAGAGCGATGGGAAGGGGCGGGTGTCATTGAAGGTTGTTGGCATCGAATTCCCGTGGGCATGACGGACTAGGAGGGTTTTCCAATCTTATTTTCAGAAGGCAATTTGAATAATTTTTAAGAATCAAAATCAGTGGCATACTGAGGCTTGACGAATACAAAATAAACACTTTGACTACCCTGGGGAAAAAAGGGGGATTTTCATGTCCCCACCATATTATATATCAACACATGTCGCATATCGGTAATAAATTGTGGCAAATATAGAATGACATTCTCGAATTTAAAACGCCAATAATAATGCAAAAGTCATCCGCAACGGAAATGACCACACGGACAGGACTGGGATATATAACCGTGCGGACAGTCCACCCCTATTACGTCATTATCGTTGGTCAGTCAACTTTGGCAACTTGCAAACTTATAAATCATTGGTTCAGACAAAAACAAACGTGACTTGGCTTTATGTTTATGATAACTTTGCGGTCCGAGTGGTCTTATCGCTGTTTGATGATCCCAAATATAAACAAAGTCTGAACTTATACCCAAACAGGATCTAAATTCGTGACGGGTAAACAACCTCTCTCTCTCTCTCTCTCTTATGGAAAAGAGCGGAGGGGGGGGGGGGGGGTCACAAAACAACACGGTTTCATTGATTTCTAACTGCTGCAGAGAGAAGTCCGGAAACCCTTAAAAACTACCCCATCTGGATCCTTGCGATTATGCGTATTATATAATGGAGGGGGGGGGAGAGTGTGGGAGAAGAAGGGGGGGGGGGGGGGGGGGTT
Source organism: Pinctada fucata (assembly GCA_028142955.1). Lineage (NCBI taxonomy): Eukaryota > Metazoa > Mollusca > Bivalvia > Pterioida > Pteriidae > Pinctada > Pinctada fucata. The sequence goes on from AP027106.1 coordinate 60,805,077, forward strand.
AGTCGCCAATAGTCGGTAACCTTCAATCTATGGATCTATAAAGTACACGTGATAAAGACGCATAAAGGTACCAGTTAGGAAAAAAAACATAGGACATAGGACATTACGGGTTAAAGAGTCGGACAAACAGACTAAATGCTCGTCTTCCTCCTACAGTACAGTTGATCGGCTTAGAACAATAGTGACAGATCTACAAGTCAGATAGTGTTTAACCTCCGTACATACTCCGCCAGCTCACGTGTTCAACCTAATATACATCGACTCGGCTATACTAGCAGCGTGTACGTTTGCTTCATGTACACATTTCTTCTTCTTTTGCAAGTGAATTGTTAAGAAACAAAACAAAGCATTTGAGCCTCATATAATAACTTTAGCTTATTATAATATCATAGGTCACGAAGACAGACTTTTGTCTAGGTCAAGTGGACAGTCAAACTTACCGTAGGCCGTGAAGACAGTAAGACTTATTTTAAATCGCAAAGAAAGCAAGGCCGCGTGGCCAGACAGACTTGTTCTAGGCCGCATGAAATCAAAACTTATTCTAGGCCAAGTGAATAGATAGGTCGCGTCGACATGTATAGTCAGCCTTATTCTAGACTGGAGAAAACAAAGGAGCGTGGACAGTCAGGCTTATTCTAGGCCGCGTGGACAGTCAGACTAATTCTAGACCGCGTGGACAGTCTGACTAATTCTAGGCCGCATGGACAACCAGATTTATCCTGGGCCGCGTGGACAACCAGACTTACTTTGGACTGGAGAAAGGATGGCCGCGCGGACAGATTTATTCCTAGACTGGCGAAAACAAGGCCGCGTGGATAGACTTATTATAGGCCGCGTGGACAGTAAGGCTTATTCTAAACTGGAAAAAGCAAGGCCGCGTGAACAGACTTATTCTATGCTGCGTAGACAATCAAATTTATTCTTTGCCTCGAGGACAGTCAGACTTATTTTAGGCCGCGTGGAAAGTTGGACAGGCAGGACAGACAGACTAATTCTAGGCCGCGTAGAAAGTCTACTGTATTCCTCGCCGCATGAACACTCAGGCTTAAGGCCGCGTGGACAGACAGATTTTATTCTAGGCCGGTGCGACAATAAGACTTATTTTAGACCGCGTAAACAATACAGACTCTATTCTAGACCGCGTTTCAGTCTGTCTCTGTGAACAATATGCTAAAAGCTTTCAGATTGTAGACATATCAGAATTTACATACACACGAATGTTACAGAAAAGAAGTATAATTATGAATATAGTCTATGAGGGGGGGGGGGGGTGTACAGGGGGAAAGGGAGGGGGAAGAAGGGGTGGGGAGGGAGGGGAGGAAAGGGGGAGGGAGAGAAGGGGCGGGAGGAAGGAGGAAGGGGCGGAAAGGGGAGGGAAGGGTGAAACGGAGGAGGAGGGGGTGGAAGGGGGGAGGTAAGGGAAGGGTGAAAAGGCGGAGGAGGGAGGAGGGGGTGGAAGGGGGAGGTAAGGGAGTGGGAGGGGAGAGAGAGATACCCCACTATCCATCCCCCGTCTATGGTAGATTTGTAGAAAAGATTGGAGTTTTATAGGCATACGTGAATTTACCATGTCATAATAATATCCATAGGAAAACAAGGACAAAAACAAGGAAGATGTAAACATTGATCTACAACAGCACGGCGGGTCGAAGGTCTCCAGATAATAAAATCTTATTGATCAGTGCGCTATCGATACTGTATATAAACAATGTTTATCATTATGATCTAACTTCAAGTTTGTAAACAAAACAAACTGACTTAGTAGGTACAGACAAAGGATTCTAAAGTGTGTAAACAAAACCACTGCAATCCCATTTTTGGTCAGAAATAAAATCTTGAAATAAATATTAGTGCTTGGTTGATCGATTTAGCATATACACAATAGCTTAAATTGCTTTAAATTACATGCATGTCATCAACACCAATGCCCCACCAACCTCCCTATCCTCATTCTGGCCACCTCCCTACTGGTCCTAAGTTAACCCCCCCTCCCAAATGGTTTTGGATTCGAAATAGTAGAAGGAGGATCTATTTTTACGAAGGTAGATGGATGGTTTCCTACCGAGCCAAGTAAAGAGCGAAGAACCACATTGACTTTCATCCCCCCCCCCCATCCCCCACCCCAACACCACCACCAACATAATCTACCTGCTACGGAGAAAAAAAAATCTGCAGTGAGCCTGTTCATTTTCTACTGATTTTACACTACCTGTACAAAGAATACACCAATGTCTAACCCTCTCTCATTGTACTCTCTCGATATACTTTATGTAAATAAAAGCTAACACTTACATATTTTTTCCTTGTGGTTCCACTCCGTTTCACCACATTTCGTCCATATTTATGATATTACTATATTAATCTGTGTCGATTTCTCATTTAAACTACTGTGCGAGAAAGCTATCGTACAATATCCGTATGTTACAAATAACACAACCCAATCACCTCTATCGATCTTCACGTACTAACACTTTCACTTTTCTTTGTTGTAGCTAGGACCCCGAGCCACCAAAACATGACCTAGTTCTCGATGTAAACAAACCGCAACAGCTGATTTCGTTTGTAATGAGATGTAAGTAGGTCAGTGTTTCTACGCAGCTTTTACCGTGAATATGGAGCTAAATTTAGAGTCAAATCTGGTTTACGTCATCTTTTTCTTTTTTTCTTATTTTTTTTTTAAATCAAAATACCGAGAAAAAGGCTATCCCTTCCTCAAGAGCGGATCTATTGGGGATGGGGGGTTCAGGAATTTGTCAAAATTATTTAATTAAACATTTTTCAAGTTTTTACATTTATCATAGGCTGGACCCCCCCCCCCCGATAAGCTAGACCCCCCCCCCCCCCTAATGAAATAAAAAAATTTCTAGATCCACCGATACCTTTCCAGTATGTATAAAGAAGGTGGGTTGAATAAGGGAATAATTTTGCAATAAGGTAAGATAGGTATTTCATTGGTTAGAATGAGAGATTGAGAATCATCGAATCAATTATACTTTACACTGACGCATGCACTATCAGTACCTTAAGTTAATAGATTTTTTTTTCATTTCAGACTTCCTTGTTGATTTAACGGGTAGCACATGTACACGTAGCACGAGAGCGAAATAATCCAAGCTTAGATGATTCGTTTTCAAACACCACCCTGTCCCATTATCCACCAAACACCACCCTGTCCCATTATCCACCAAACACCACCCTGTCCCATTATCCACCAAACACCACCCTGTCCCATTATCCACCACTTACCTAGTGAAAGTTGAATATCAAATCGTGGACGTTTTAGTGAGAATTTCGATCGAGGACGGGAAGGACCATAACCCCCCCCCTTTCCTTTTTTGGCTGATAGAATGACACGTCACACGTATGTTATCCTTCCCTGCGATGAATAAATTTTTTTTCAGTTAAGACTATGTCTATTGTTCAATACTTTTGTTTTTTGTCAAAAAAATTGCCTGAAACCCTTTCGATCCCCTCCCTCCTTGAAAATAAAAATAAGGAAAGGTTCCAGTTCAGCTGTTAAGAAGTTGTTTATCAACACCCCCCCCCCCCCCGCCCCCCTTATCATAATAGGGGATCTGCCGCACATCTTCCCGGGAATCAGCCGTCTGTCTACCTGTCTATTTTTATCTTTACTTAAGGCGATCTGTCAAATGTTATTGATCATTATACAACAATATGACCCAATATAATATCTATAAATAAGTGGCGGATCCAGGTGCTCACTGCTCCTGAAGTCAAAACAATAAGGCTTTAACGAATTCGTGGAGGGGGGGGGGGCTACCGTATAGCTAGAGGAAATTAGGGAGGGTTGCTTTTGGGTTACGTACATCATGAATCTTTCTTGGAACATTCAATAGTTTTCAATCACAAGAATCTTGGAAACCGAGGCTCAAGGGCGGATCTAATTGGATTTTAGTTGGAGGGAAAAGTATTTGATTTAGCTTAGAAAAAAAGGGGGGAGGGTCCGGTTAAATGCACCTATATGGTTCTTGCCTTTAGAAATAAAATAAGTTGAATGATAGAGGGGGGGGGATTAAACAAGTGATCGCGGACTCAAGAAATTCTTAAATAATTCCGAAATTGACAAACAGGAAAGTTTATTGTATAAATACTTCAGAAATAGTTCAGTCACCAGGAAGCATACAATTTCCTTTTTCCGTGTAACAAAATTTTGACTTTCGTGACATTTGAACAGCATACCTTCCTTACTCTATCATGTCTATAGTTTACATAAGTTTTCTAAAGTAAAAAAACATTTATTTTTTGACAAACATCGTTTCTAGTTCGTTCAGGAAGATTAAATCAAGATTATTATACAGACGCAGATCCAGCTTTTTTTTTTTTTTGGTCTGGAGCGGAAAGGGGGAAGGATGGGAGAGGAGAGGGGTGTTGTACAAATGCTCTCGTCCTCAGGGTGTTAAAGGAGGGGACGGACAGGGTGGAAGGGAGGTGTAGAAAGAGGGCGGAAGGGGAGGCAAGGGGGAGGGAGGGGGAGGAGGGGGAGGAGGGAGGGAGAGAGAGAGAGAGAGAGGAAGCTACTCCTGTTCGCCCTGTTTGAAGCTAAAATCTATATCGATAAAAATAAAAAGACGAAAGAAGTATTCTGAATCGGTCTAAGGGGCCAGGGGTGGGGTGCACGCCTTCTCCCATTACAGCGAATCTTGAACAGTCTGGAAACGTGTATTACTTTATTTGGCATATTTTCAGACAGACAATTCTGTACAGTTTTATGTACAATGTATACTTGAAAAATTCAATTATAAGGGATACATGCCAAATTCAGCTTTTATGTCTGACTATTTTATGGTTTTGTTTTCTTATTTTCTCTTAATCTCAATTTCTTGTATATAGCTGTCAAAGGACAGACTTGTATATATTTGTGATGGATCTAATGTCATAGTATGTTGATATAACGTGGTTAAGTATGGTTAAATTTTGAAACCAGATAAAACCTATTAAGAGACTGAACAAAAAACAAGATAGTAAACAGAGGCACTGATTCTCTAAATCAAGAAGCCTTTTAAAGAGAAGAGGGGTGCAATCGAACTAAAAATGAGGTTGACATACCGACAGCCTATCGAAGGTGTCATCAAAACGACTCATCTTTCGACAGACCGACGGATATAGACGTCCCCCAAAACAACCGCATTTTAGACACACAGACATGAAATCGAAACCAAACGATCGAGCTACCGACAAACGAACAGACAAAGAAATCTTCAGTGTCATCGAAATGTCGACAGACCAACAGACACAGACGTCGTACAAATGATCGACCTGTTGACAGACCAACCGACACAAGTTTCACAAATACGATCCGCTTGTCGACAAACCGACAAGCAGAGGTATCATCAAAGTGACCGACCTACACAGACAGACAGAGACGCCATTCAAACGTCCGACCTGTCGACAAACAGAGCGACAGAGACGTCATCCAAGTGAACGACCAATGACGTCACCAAAACGACCGACCTGCCGACAGACCAACCGACAGACAGGCGTCAACGAAGTGACTGAATTATCGACAGACAGTAATCAAACCGACCGTCCTGTCGAAAACCGACAAACAGAACCGTCACCAAAACGACCGACCTGTCGACAAACCGACCGACATAGACGTCACCTCACTCTACTTTATGATCACCTCATTGACAGGAAAGTGCCATCGATGTTCACTTGGGTTTTACACGGCGGTAGCTATTAGCATGGTTAGGATGGTTAACAGTAAATCGTTCAATGACAATAGCAGCTCGTGTACGGAGCCTGCTGACATTCAGTTAAAGGTAAAGCCCTAAACAAATCAATGACTCCCAAACTAGATTTGCCAGGAAAAAAAAACTCCACACAATCACACTTCTAGGTTAACCAATTTCTATTTATCGCAGAGCGAACTACGGAATGGAAAAAATAAATCATGCGCAGAGCTAGAGAGGGTCAATCAAAAGGATCTGGAAGCTAACCCCACACTATCCCCATTCCTAGGAATTCAGAATTATTTTCACGACTTATTTCTGTAATCATTAAATGTTATGAACACATGGTGTTTACCACTTTAACGGATATTACCTCTCTTGGCTACAACCCCCCCCCCCCCCCCATTTCTTTCTGCCTTTATCATGTTTATTTTTTTACATTCATTTATAATGGTATTCGATCATGAAAATGATTCATGAATTATAAACTTGTATGATAAGAACCCCTAAAACAATCTAAGGGAAATGGATATCAAAAGCACTATGGGTACGCGTCAAACAGCCCGTCCACTGCTAGCTGGAACGAGATAAAAGTCTTCTCAACCAAGGGGACAGACAACCCCCCCCCCCCCGAATGGACAGGCATTCGTATATATAAGCGTTTCGGGTGTATCGACGTTGGCGCGGAGAATGAGAGATCAAACAATCTAAATACCTCAGATTTTGTATAGAAAATATTACGTGAATCTTGGTATGGGGGGTTCAAACATTTCCCTTTAGAAATCTGAAAATAAATCCGTAGTCAATTATATGATTTTACTTTACATTACCAATCCACTGACTCTTTCCCTTAAAAATACATATATTAACGAATCTTCAACCATAAACTCGAGATGGCTTTAGAGTGAAGCTTTCAATTCAATTTTATCTTGGCAAAGTTTGACTTCGGGCGTTTAAAACAAAGTAAAACATCAATTTTAGTTGCACAAAGTGTTTTCCCTAACAGCTGATAACGCTTTTATTATATACATTTCCCAACCCGACAAAACTTTGAGATCTTGCAATTTATATTCATTTCAGTTTCTTCTTCTTTTTTTCTCAATACAAATGACTTCATCTATGCATGGGGCGCGAATCTTGATTTTTTTTAATTTCCGGGGGAGTCGGTGTTCCAGTCCGTCCATGGGGAGGGGTGAGTGTTAAAGCTAATGATTTTGAAAAAAAGGTACATGTATGTTAAATAGGTGGAAATACGGGGGTTTTTTTTGCAAGGGGGCATATTTCAAGAAGGTCCAAACCCTAACCCCCCCCCCCCCCCCTCTATATCCGCCTTTGCCAAAATGATCAACTTGAACACCCCTACCTCTCCCCTATTTTTCCACATCCTTGGTCACAATGAAGTTAAATGTATATCATATCACATTAAGACCACAGAAATTAACACTCTTTCCGCCAAAAGCCCATAAACCCTGTCCCGGCTTGTTATTTACATGTTCATTCAACATCCCGTTAATAATAAATGTAAAATGCTTACAAATTAAATTCTTTGACATGCATCCTGTATTATACGGCGCGGATTAATGAGGAGGTCAAAAGGTTAAAGAACAAGTCCTGGCAATGTAACTTATCAATGGATTTGAACTATTTAATTGTTCGTGTATTGATTCCCGATACATGCAAATGTACAAATTCAAATCCAAATGCTAAGTAAAAAGAATCTCTCTCTCTCTCTCTCTCTCTCTTCAATAATAGTCTCATTGTTCCTTTGTTTATAAACAGTGAGGCATTGTGCAGTGAAATTAAAGTCAGTGCACATAGAAAATGCTACAAAATGTGAATCATCAACTTCTTTAAAATTCTTTCAAAAACACCAGAACACCAGCCTCTCCCACCCCCCCCCCCCTTAAACAGCTCTCTCCTTTACAGAGTTATCCCCCCTTTTTTGTTTCTTTTAATAAAATCGTCCTCAGAGTCTGTTGACTAAATTCAGTAAAATGACTCACTCTCTAAATTCCTGCCACTTGACTTTTTCTACACTAATCACGTCTACATTTTATTGCACCCCCTAACCCCTCTTCCTCCAATCTATGCTTCGGGCAGTCCCGCCTTTATTTTATTTTGCTGAAGCAGAACTACCCAATAAATGATGTACGTCGTTGGTACTATATTTGTTTCATTAATTCTATCTTGAACCCCTCTTGCACCGTAGACCCCCCTTCCTTTTTTCCTCCATTCCCAACTTCGGGTAGTAAGTTCCATCTTACCACCTTTCTTTTAACCTGCTGAAGCAGAACAGATGTACATCATTGGTACCATAGTTTATTTTATTTTTATGTTTATTTTTCATTTACTTTATCTGAACCCCCTTGCATCCCACACACCCCTTTCCCTCCATTTTTTCCTCCATTCCCAGCTTCGGGTATTAAGTTCGAAATTCCATCTTTTTACCTTCTGAAGCAGAACTACCCAATAAATGATGAAAAACGGCAGTGACGTCGTTTTTCATGAATTCTATCTAAACCTCTATTGCACCCTACACCCCCCCCCCCCCACCTTTCAACTACTCTCAGTATCAGGTAGTTCCACCTTTCTTTTTACCCGCTGAAGCACAACTAACCAATAAATGATGTACGACGTCGGTTCGTGCCATATCAGATCTCCTAACCATTTACTCTCCTTCATAGAGTTCTATACACGAACGTATTGATTTCTAAGAGAAGCCTTGTGACATCATACAGGCCTTCCTTGGCAGTATATTGTGCTATGTGTGAAACAAATGTCAATGATGGATAAGAGTTCTTTGTAAATTATGTGATGGGTTTTTTTTTCTATGCAATGGTCATGCATGATTTTTAGACTCAATAGATCGCAACCTGGCCTAGAGAAAAAAAAGGGGGGGGGGGTTTGAAAAATATATATCTGAAATAGTCAGGGTATTTAAGGGGGGGGGGTAAAAAGGTATACATATAGACACACTGCTGTATATATAACAAGAAGCTAGGGAATTGATAAAGGAATCTAAACATGCTAAAGGACAATTTCAAGTTGAAAACAGAAAAAAGTTATAACTGAACTCATGTAAGAAGAAAGGACAAGTAAACAAAGAAAATAGCCCACATATTGCACATCATCTATAGAATCTTTTAAAATTAGCACCTTTTCCCCTCTACCCCCCCCCCCTTCCCCCTCCTCCCACACACACAGGACTTCACATCATTAATATTGAAATTGTACTAAAATACCACATATCTTACTATGTAATTTCTAACAGTTACATTTCTTTATTTCTTCCTTTTCTTTTTTATTTACTTTACCTTTCTTTGATTTATCCCGCTTCCCCTTTATTTTCTCTCACTATGACCTTTTATGAGGGGGTGGACAGGGTGAAAGGGAGGGGGTAAGGGGGTGAGAGGTGGGAAGGGGGGAGAAGGGGCAGGAGGAGGGAGGAAAGGGGACAAGAGGTTGGAGGGGGAGGTAAGGGAAAGGTGAAAAGGAGGGGAGGGAGGAGGGACAGGGTGGGGAAGCAAGGGGTGGGAGGGGAGAGAGGTACCCCTGTCCACCCCTATTCCCTCCTCCACCCTCCTTTCACAGCTTCAATATTGAATATGCAATGCAATGTACATAGCTGCACCACTCGTTTCTTGTAAATTACCTTGCAGGTGTTTACTCCAATTAATACACACTAAGCGACATGTATGTACTCAATATGTTAATTACTAAAATTAATCAACGGTGTAAACATCATTAAACACATTTATCACGAAGTGCTCTCACTCACCTTACATCACTCGTGGCCATCATAAACAAAGAAACAAAAGAAAAACGTCATGCTCTTTGTTCAGATCATGTGCACGAAAGAACAAAGCAACAAAGAAGTAGATATTTTGCCCTTGCTAGATTCCGTGTGTAAATGATATGATATTACAAACTCGAAAGAAAATGTGTGAAATAAAAGTACATTTTAGCGCCATTTCTATCGAATACACAAAAATGTCTGCATGGTGCCGAGGCAAGAAAATGAAAACAAAACAAAGAAAAAGCTGCTTTCTTACAAAATCAGGAGAAAATGATGTAAAAACTTACCTTGCTAGATTATTGAAGCCTTCGTCTTTGATATATCAGCGACAAATGGTCGAATCAAAGCCACAGCTCGCTGAAATCTGTCTTTGAAAACTCGGTGTGCTCACCCCAATACACAGTTCTATGGTTTCCTATGTTTACTTTCTGGCCTTACGGGGAAATAGATGACGTAAAGTCACGTGACCTAGCATGCATATTGTAAATAAAGGAAATGTACCAATATGATAGACTGGAGTTGCCTGCTCTTACTTTGCTATCGCGTCGCGAAGATATTTATATCTAGACACGCAATGCCAGTCTACCAATATGATAGCTAGAGTTATCTCTCCCTTCCGAATTTTTACCAAGTATGTAATAAAAAAAAATCGTCATCTTCATAGGCAGATCTAGCCAGTGGCGGATTTAGAGGGGGGGGGGGGGGGCAGGGGGCCCGGGCCCCCCCCTTTTTCACCCAAAGTTATTGATTCAGAATACTCTTTTTATGCTTAATCTCTTTACTTTTGGGGAAATTTTCGGTTCGCTTCGATCGCCACACTTAATTTTTCATTAGCTGTCTATTTTTTCGTCTTCACTTTGTCTTGAACTTTCTTTGTCATCGTGTTTGAACGGATTCATATGTCATAAACATATACAAAATTCAAAATTAAATTAACACTTGAATAATTACCAGTTTAGACAGGTGGATAGTGGGGTTGCAATGCCTTAATCTTTCCAACCTTCCCCAATTGGTCAAACAAAAATTGAGGATGGAAAATGAGAGAGATATTGTAATCTTATGACAAAATGTAACCATCTATTCCAAATTTTTCCCGACTCGCTCCGCTCGCCAATTTAGAATAATATATATACATGTATGTATATATACATGTATGGATGACTGAACCCCCCCCCCCCCCCCAAAAAAAAAAAACAACTTCAAATCTTAAAATTTTCCGGTTCGCTACGCTCGCCAGTATACCTATAAACTTAAGTAAACATATCAAGAAACTCTATCTTCTAAATGCAACATGCAGTTGGAATGACCCCCCCAACTTATTAATTAAAATTACCAGTCTTGAGCTGCAGGTTTTGAAGGTCTTTTTTTTTTTTTTTTTTTTTTTCGTCTTCGACCTTTTTTTTTTTTTTTTTTTTTTTTGCTTGTCAGTTTTTCTTTGAACAATTTTCTTCGAGCTGAAACTTTGGGCCCCCCGTTTTCTGAAATCCTAGATCCGCCACTGCTAGCAAATATTCTCATGGCCATGACATGGGAGGGGAGGAAGGGGGGAGTGTACAAGTCCGTCAGGTGGGTCCAGCCTATGATTTTGAAAAAAAAAACGTTTACAAGAGCAAGATTTTCCGCAAGTTCCTATGAGGATCCTGACTCCCTAATAATCCTCCTCTCGTCCCGCTCTTGATGTAAAAAAAAAAACAAAACAAAACAAAACAAAAACACACACACACTCCCTCGCACTAAAAATACATACTAGTAGATAGAAAAAGGAATGAAAGGAAATCGAAAAAAAAAACAACAACAACAAACAAACAAACGAAAAAGAAAAAAAAAACAAAAACAAAAAACAACCCCCCCCCCCCCAACGACGACAACAAAAAACCCAAGATGATCGCGGATCCTTTGTCGGTTCCTGAGGTATGTTATACGATTTTCGGTTTGGACATATTTTTCGGAGACAATAAGTGCTTTACATGAAGAAATAATGGCTATTTCAAGACATGAGAAAGCACATTTTAGTGGCACAATTGACTCTATTCATGGCTTTCTGTTGATAGGTAGACAAGTAAATCCACTGCCTGACCTGATGCCGAACAAAGAAAACAAGAGGCCCAAGGGGGCAAATCGCTCATCTGAGTTGCAAACAAAAGAATGGTAATGGACAATTTGGTGGAGGCCCTTGAGTGCTTGCTAGTGTTGTATAATCGGAAAAATTTTATAATCGATCATCGATTTATAATCGGAGAGGATTTTAATCGATTATTTCGATTTAATCGGAAAACACTAAATCTATATGCATTAAGAAACTAATAAATGCCTTTATTTTGTCTCATGTTGTAAATAAACTTACAAAAATGTTCCAAAATTGCAGTAATTCTAACTAATTGTTTATGCAAATGCGGAAGTCGTGTGACCTGATTGTGTGGAGCTGAATATAATGCTTCTGCGTTGTCATCAGAAAGGTCAAAATATAGATAAAACATGCCTGAAAAAATATGACCAATGTTGACCATCAGTCATTGAACTTTTGTAACTTACAGGAAAATAATCAATTTATATGTAATCTGGCGCTTGAACTAGACAGGGCCAGAGAGATGTCTCTTTGGCTCATTCAGTAGAGTGTTAACCTTAAAATAGCAAGTTCGAGCCCAGGTGGGGGAAGTCTCGTATAGACTACATTTTGTAACCCATTATTAATAGCAGATTACAGGTACTACAACTTGAAAGTTAATTGATGGTTATTTGTTCTTTTTAGCTTTGTCTACCTCTGTTTTATTTTCTCCGATTATAATCGATTTTCAGAAAAATAATCGATTAATCAAAATCGGACAACCCAATGAAAGATTAATCGATTTAATCGATTAATCGTTACAACACTAGTACTTGCTACCTTGAAGGTTTCGCGAAATCATTATGCGCATCAGTTTTAGAAATGTCGAAAATGCATATTTCACAAACTTTGTTGAGGATCATGAGTACTTGGTTCCTCTGAGGTTTCGTGAAATGTGCAGCGGTTTCAGAGGAGAAGTCGAAAATGTGTCAGTCAATCAGAGCCCTCGGAGGCCATATTTGTTGACCGATAGGCGGGAAAATACAGAATTGGAAGAGGACATTGAGTACTTGCTTCCTGTAAGGTTTAATGAAATTTTGTGCTGCGGTTGGAATGACGTCGAAAATACGTCAGCTAATCAAAACCCTCGGCTGCCATGTTTGTAAACCGATCGGTACGAAAAACACAAACTTGGTAGGGACCTTGAGTACTTGCTTCCTGTAAGGTTTCGTGAAAATTTGTGCAGCGGTTGGAGAAGAGAAGTCGAAAATGTGATAGCCAATCAGAACCCTCGGCGGCCATATTTGTTGACCGACTTCCTGTAAGATTTCATGAAATTCTGTGCAGCGGTTGGAGAGGAGAAGTCGAAAATGCATCAGCAAATCAGAGTCCTCAGCGGCCACATTTGTTGACCGATCGGCATGAAAAACACAAACTTGGTGAAGGCTTCGTAAAATTCTGTGCAGCGGTTGCAAGGGAGAAGTCGAAAATGTGTCAGCCAATCAGAGCCTTCGGTTGCCATATCTGTTGGTAGCTAAAAAAAAAAAAAAAGTATGGACTAACTGCAGAGGGATGTATTTGTGTAACAGAGTATCAAAGTATTTGTGTTTTTGCCCGATTGTGAAGAGATTTAGTTGTGCGTCTGGGTCTCTGTACAGTATCTAGATCGCCAGGAGGGTTGTATACTTGTGAGATCTGGACAACTACACCGTACGTTATGTATATAGTAAATGACCGTTGTACGATAGGATGGTGTTTTTCATGCCTGTTTAGGTACTGTAAACTATATATTTTCTGAAATGAAGAATGTTTACAAAACGGATTTAAGAATTCCTGGGATGGTTAATATATTTATGTAGAGCTCCCTTCTTAAAGGAGACCGGAATTATGGCCTTTTTTCGGATTTTTCCAAAGAAAATGAAAATTTACTAATAAAAGTATGATTAAGCGTCTTTTTCTTCACGCGTTTAACACTGTATTTTTCCATAATTTTCGAAAAAAATGTAATGTGCGCGAGTGAAATCAAAGCGAAGTGTGTAGTATACAATTACTCATGCATTCAACTGTCATGATTATGTACGAACAGTAAATCGGACATTTATTTTACGCAAATTCCTGCTTCATATATATCGACTTATTTTTTGACTAACAAAAAGTCTATAAGTAATCTATAAGGAGTAATTAATCAACTGCATGCTTGTTTGTTTACATTTTTGCCTTCGGTTAATATGACGTCGATCACGGATAGTTGCGAAGATCAACGAGGTCGATGTGAAAAATCTTAGCCCTTTCCCATCTTTTTATGCTGAATCTGATCGATTTCTTTAAAGAGAAAAATAGTTTTTGATTCAAAATATTGAATGTGTTTGAAAAAATGAAAAATGAAAAAGCTTTACCCCCCCCCCCCCCCCCCCCCAATGGATGATTTAGCATACAGGCATAATATGGTAGCTACGCCATTGCAGGTACATGTACTAACCAAGTTTGATAGTTGGACCGCATTGTATCGCGTGTTGTCTCTTATCTCGTTGCCGTTAGATGTTTGTCAGTGTGGTTGTTTTGTGTGCTGTCCGTTATTTGTAGCAATCTTATGAGAGTTTGCTCCGCTGTTTCCACCACAGAGTTGTCTTGTTGGAGAATTTTTCCATCTTTTCTTGTTTGAGAAATTATTTTGTAATGATATTAGTTGCACTTTCTCAGTTTATGACAGATTTCCTAAATACGTCTTAAATTTCCTCAGAGAACCTTGTACCATTATGGATGTCGGTTGAAGCAGTCCCATCCACAATATTGGTTCCAATAAAAATTATAGATGTAAATTTTGTCTCTTTATGCTGTTATGTGTAAATTATTTTTCAATGCACTAAGATAAAATTGATCTGCCTAAGTTATCTCTCTTTTGCTTCGATTATTAAATTATCATTCCAGTCGTTGAGAGTTATCCTTCTTTACAAGAATAATTACAAGCATAAAGTGCAAAAAAAAAAAAAGAAAAAAAAAAAAAAAAAAAAAAAAAAAAAAAATAAATGAAAAAAAAAAATCAGATTACATCTAATGCCTATGTATAATTATAGTATAATCAATATCACTGAGGAGATATGGTGATTGTGTTCCAATTTAGACGCAAGACTGTGTCGATACCTTTCAGGACGTGAGAGAAAATATTTTAAAAGTTCCTATGGTCTTACATAAAAATTTATTTTTTCTTTATTGATCCCTAACAGGCGTAGAAGATAAATCAGCGACATACATATACAGTTTCATCCACTTCTCTCTATCCCATTCTTGTTGCCCTCTCAAAATTCACACAAAAATAAAACGCGAGTTGTTTTACACGAAAAATGATGTTTTCGTGAATCCCAAAGGACTTCGACGAAACAGCAAAAATGGGTTTACAAGCAATACCTTAACTTTACATTGTGATGACACCATCCTACAACACATCTTTATTATTTTAGACCTTCCAGAGTTTGATGCTGTTCAAATGTATTGAAATGACAAATATGGATAATGACCATATCACCATACATAGGTACCAAATCGATAATTCAGAAATCATAAACCGAAGGCATACAAAATCTGGATGAAACAGGAACCAAAGCAAACAAACAAAAACCTCCACCACATGAAAAGAACCGAATTCCCAACATGGAAGCGAGACCAGGTGCCCAGGAAGAGTCAGCATCTCCTGCTTGCATACAACACCCGCCGCTTCTATTTGGTAGAATTGTCACATCCGGTTACTTCCATTTTGGAAAATATTAGCATATTCTGTGGTTGGTCATATTTCTTTGTCATCGTCATTTATAAACGCCACAATCGTCGTCATCAATCATCATCATGGGATAGAACATGAGATCGCTTCAGCCAGCAAAGCACGGACTGTTCTTTTTTTGTATGTTCATTCATATATTATATTCGTTTACTGATTTTTGTGTATTAGAGTGTCCCTGTGTGTTCGCCATCATCATCATCATCATCATCATCACATACCTCAACATTACTGGATGCTCATTTTATTTCACATAAAGGAACAATAGAGACTGATTTCTCATCTATTTTATTTCATTTCGATAAATATAAACAACCTATATGTGTTTTTTTCTCAATAAATTAATATATCGACAATACGTGTATTATGAAGCATTCCACTTTTCCTCTCTCAAATCTAATGAACATAAAGCATTCCGTTCAATATGCCTCCGTAACCAAATTTAGTTACGGAAATGAACGAAAAGCACCGAATGCACATCTAGGTGAATCGTGAAATTTCGGGACTAGAAGCCGGGGATTTCCGAAGATCGAGTCCGTATGAAGGACCTGGTTTGCATGAAATTAAAAATACAAAATAAATTGCTTAAAGCAATAAAGTAAATTCAAATATTGAATGGAATGCATGAAATTTGTTTCAAGGTACATATTAAGAACATTTTCAAGGTGAATACATTTTGTTTGTTGTAAACTGAATTAAATGATTTCTAAAAATCGCTACCTTTTACTAAATACAATGTATGTGTGAAATGATTCAATTTGTGAATAGTGGTAGAAGAATGGCAGAAAGAGGGTGTATGGTATTAATAATCAAAAATCAGCATTATACCAAAAAAAAAAAAACATACTGAATCTAAACATGAACATGATTTGGTCTTAGTATATTGTATTTTTCTTTGACAACATATTTTTCATTTTCCCTACCCCCTCTATTAAAAGTGTACGAAGTCATCTAACACATGTGCACCAAAGAACAATATTATCTAATGCAAGTATATCGACCTCTATCTGTACGTCATCTTCTCGAGACAGTTTACGTAGCAAGATATTACGTACAATTGCCTCGAGATGTCTGTCTGTACGTATTGATTTTCAGATCCTAAATTGGAGTATCATTGGACCCAGATCTGTATATTCGTACAATAACATGTATTGTATTATATTGTGTTGTATTGTATTGCATTGTGTTGTATTGTATTATATTGTATTGTTTGGTATTGTATTGTATTATGTTGTATTGTATTATATTGTGTTGTATTGATTTGTGTTGTGTTATATTGTGTTGTATTGCATTGTATTGTATTGTATTGTGTTATATTGTATTATGTTGTATTGTGTTGTATTGTATTATGTTGTATTGTTTTGTGTTGTATTATATTGTGTTGTATTATATTATATTGTGTTGTATTGCATTGTTTTGTATTGTATTGTATTGTATTATATTGTGTTGTATTGCATTGTGTTGTACTGTATTATATTGTGTTGTATTGTATTAATTTATATTGTGTTGTACTGTATTATATTGTGTTGTATTGTATTATATTGTGTTGTATTGTATTATATTATATTGTGTGGTATTATATGGTGTTGTATTGTATTGTAATACGCAAGATCGCAAATACAGCTTGTCCGTTCTGATTTGCATTTAGTCACAATCAAAAAGTGCACGAAAATTTACGATCTTCCGTATTCTATTGACAAGACCATTCCAAAGTTTTATTTCTATTGAGCGTCATCTCTTTTCTTGAACATCGATCCCCTCCAAACTGATAACAATACATATTCTATGGATATGGTCACTGTATTCAGCAAGTCAATCTGCAGGGAAGTCTTGTAATCACTTGCAATCAATGAAATAAATTCTTCAAATTGGACTTTAAAAAAAACTTTTTCATTTAAATTGTCCAAAGCCTAAATGCATATGTACGCAAACACAAAAAATACAATTTAGAACGATATTTTAATGCCCAATAAGAAAAAATGCCGATAACTTCAATGAAGGAATGTGAAAAGAGCTATAGAATGTTGGTAAAATATATTTTCTGAAACATCAATGAAAGGGTATATGACCTTGACCTATGGGCTTTTGACCTTTGAACCTTTGAATAGATTACCCCCCCCCCACTCTCCCCGTGGAAAAAAATACAAGGTGGCGTTGGTGGCAGAGTGGTACATGTGTATACATTATGTATCTATTTTGGCTTTACTTCCTTTAAAAAGGATTTAAAATTGTATCAAATGAGGAAAAACATGTCTATCTAACATCTAAGTATCGTCTCACACACAATATATCATTATCATATCATTGTTTCCATATAGCAGTATCACAGATCGCATTATTAGCACATTATCATCTAAATAATACATATAATATTAACCACAGGAGCTTGACGTCAAAGACCACAATGATATCCGCTTCTTCTTTCCTTATACAAATGTACATAGAACTTTGACTTGAGAGAGATGGGAAGTTTAGTGTTGTTGGTGTCGAGCTCCTGTGATATTAGCAACTTCGTCAATGAAAAATCTTAATTAATGGCATATTAATTAATAATAATGGTCATAAAAAACCTTTAAAGCAAAGGATTTCATTTTGATTAAAATCAGTTAAATAAATATAAAATTAGCTTAAATTAAACGGCAACTGAGTATTGACTTAAAATCAAACCATTATTCATCTACCCATTAAATATATTCTCTCTCAATTACAATAAATCTAAACGATATATTCACAACTATAAAGTTTATCAAATGATTTTTTAAAATAAATGTTGGATAAAAAGATGGAATTTATGATATATCATTCACCCTTTTTTCATGGAAGTATTCGAACGAAATTTATTTCATACAAATTCCTCTTCGTCTTGTGTTGGGCATGACATTGTATTTGATGAACTGGAAAGACTTGAAATAGACACAGCACGAACTAACTTGGAAGATTTGTCGTTACAATCTCTGTTTAAAACAGCTTTTCTTCCAGTAGTAAGTGGAGTTGCTAGTTTTGGAACCGGCGTTTTAGATCCGGACTGATTCCGGGAATTACCACTTGAATAAGAACTTCCGCCACGTGATGTTATACCGGATATTTCATCTCCTACGTCATAATCTTCACAATCGTCATCATACTGAGGACTTCCGTTCACGTGATTATGATCGACTGTCACGTGTCTTTTGATTGACCAATCATTGTTTGTATGCGCAGTGAGGTTGGAAAAAGATCTAGATTTTCCGGCAGCAGCTAGTGATTTCGGTGCAGGTATTCTGGATTTTGGACCAGTCTTTTCGTCTTTCCTGGGTTTTGGATTCAAAATTTCTTTGATTTTTGATACGAGAACGACAGCGTGATCAACACTGGAGGAACCCGGCGATTGCGGCGTTGCGGGTGTTTCATTCAACTTTTGCGGCGCGGATGGCGGCGACTGCGGAGGCACCGAATCACCTCCCGACCTGACACTAGACCTTCTAGATGACGTCACAGAGGAGCGTGTAGGTGTACTTGGACGAGGGGGCGTGGACACTGGTCGGCTTAATGGCTGAGATGACGAACTTGACCGAGACATGGACGGAGTTTTGGACCTCGGCGGAGTGGACGGTACGGAAGATAACGAGGCCTTGGCGCTGGACGCCGGCGAAATGCCACGTGGTGTGGAATTTTTGCGTTTTATATTTTCGTTACTATCTAATGAGGATTCGTCCTCGTTCTCGATCCCTTCAACGTCCAAATCTAACATTAAGCCGTCACCGGGAGTCTCGTTCACTGAGGCTTTCAGTTCCCTCTCCCGCATTTTCTGGAATAATAATTCCATTTTGGCATACATTTCGGGATCTTCCGGTGGCGCTTCCAAATCTTCCGTGTTCACTTCCTTAAGTCCGTTTATGGGAAGTGATAAAGCTTCTTTAATCTCGGATAGCGATCTAGATTGAAGCTCTTTTTCATATATATCGTTAGGATTCGGAGTTTTAGAGCGAATTAATTTTGGTGGAATTTTACGATTATTCGAAGAAGTCCTTGATACCACCGTTTTGGCAGCCGATTCGACCCAAGCTTCTGTTCGATCCTGAACTTTGTGGCCGCCGCCATCAGTTCGTTTAACAACCAAGACGACACCTTCCTCTTTTCCTTTGTTCCAGTGCTCTGGGTCGACGCTACGGGGACGAGGTCGCGAACCCTGCGATTCGAAAGATATAGAGCGACCTCGGGTATTTTGCACCGTATGGTCGACCGATTTCCTCTGCGTCGGTGTTGGCGCACGGGCGATAACTCTAGCTGCTGGACGTTCTGATTTATATTTCGTATCCTCGCCATCTTTCACAGAAATGCTATGTTTTCCGCTCCCCCTATCGACCGTTACAGTTATATTTTCCTCAATGTTCTTTTGACGGGACAAAGTCCGAGAACTCTGTGCTGGTGGTTTTCTCTGGATCATTGGACTTGCGGATGCCGCCCTAGCCCGATTCCTCTCTATGAAGCTAGTATCCGACTCGGACACCGATTTATTTTTATCGATTCCATTGTTCAACGTATTACTCCTCTGATAAGTACCGGAAATTTTTGAAGATGGAGTAAAAGTACTTGCACGTGTCTCGGGCCCGGGCGTTACAGATCGCCGAGGTACGGGATTTTCTCGCTCTTGTAACGACATCGACCTAAATTCGTTTGGCCCGGGTGTGGTTGATCTCCTATTTTGGTATATGCTTTTGTACGAGTTGTCCGTTGACTGGGCAGTATTTCTTGCGGATGGCGATTTCGCGAGGATGGTGGCCTTCTTGGGCGTCGGCGGCCTGCCAGCGCCCGACCGTGTGGGCTCAGTCTGACTCTGAACAGGTGGCTGAATACTGGTTGTGGTTTTAGAGACTGACCCGACGGGCGTCATCGGCCTTGGAATCAATGACGGCGTCGATGGACGCCCCGTGGGTGTCGCTGGACGCCCGACGGGAGTTGACGGGCGTCTTGTATTGCTACTCGTCGATCCGTCACTACCTTGTGACGGCCGTCTAACCGGAGTTGTGATTTCTGAGTCTGTTTTGAAGGAACATTCATCCACTGTCTGTGACCGTTTCAAAATACTAACAGGAGTACACTCTTTTTCCTTTGTTTGAACTAACGAGGTATTATTATTATTTAAACGATTCACACCTGCACTCACATCATTCGACGATGTCGAACGCGAACTTGCTTCACTTGAAATGTTTGAACTTTTCGCCGCGTTTGCTCGTTCTTTCACACTGTCACTTGCAATGCAAGCCTGTTGTGCCCTGTTGCGCAGTTCGGCAATAGATCTTTGTAATGCATTGAAACTTTGAATCAAAGAATCGCTACTTCCGCTAGGTTCCGATTTTTTCTCGTTTACATTGTCACCAAGTCCTGTACCCGGATCTGTATAACTTCTGTGCAGAGAATTTGTTGCTCTGTCGTCAGAATTTGAAAGACTAGAATTCGAAGTTTGTGATTGGTGGAATGTCGAGACACGTGACATGGGACTACTTTCAGATTCCTCCGCATTTATACATACATAGGCTACATTTGGTTTGTCGGAATCTTGTTTCTTATCACAGATGTTCACAGTTGGCTCCGGCTTAGAGTCCCTTACGTTCGAAACTGTCCTACTATAAGATAAACTGTTGCTATACGTTTGTGAAGTATCAGAATTGCCTATAGGCCTTGATACGGGTTTAATATTCGAATTATTGCTCACTGAAAGTTTATGTTTTGAGGAATCAACAGGAGTGGTTGGCCTTGCTAGGCTAACGGGCGTTTTCGGCCGCGACACACTCACAGGCGTCTTCGGCCGATTTGTTTGTAAAGTACTTACTGGCGTTTTTGGTCGATTTGTTTGTAAAGTACTGACGGGAGTTTTCGGCCGTGAACTTACCGGCGTTTTCGGTCGTGACACAGTACTAACTGGTGTTTTAGGCCGCTGGCCCGCGTTCGATGCCAAAATTGTTCGTCTCACCTGTGGCTTTTCCATTTCGAAATATCCATTTGGTGCCGTGGACTTGGATTTGTCACTAGCCTTACTGTCAAGGCTTCTAGAAATGCCACTATTTATACCGTATTTTGAGGATTTCACTGGCTTTTTATTTCCCATTCTATTACTGACTGTAGAAGTCCTAAAACCATCAGAACTACCCTGTGATCGAGGCGATTCCTGACTTCCTTCTGACATGTTCCCGTTAGGTACGGACAACGCACTATTCAATAAGTTTTTGAATTCATCCAATGTCATGGTACTTATTTGGTTCATGTCAACGGGAGGTTGACCGGAACCGGAACCTGACGTCACATCCGTTCCCTCGCTATCGTTTCCGGAAGAATCCATGCTTGGACGTGAGGGAAGCTGGCGTCTTTCAATTTGAGGTGTTGTAGACTTGGATCTGTAAATAGAGACAATTTCAAGTGAAAAATTGCAAAGATTTTTCAGGAACCTAACCAAACTTTTAGTTTGGAAGGAGGGAAAGTATCTCGAAGTTTGTAATGTCGCTCGTGTGTCTGGGTTGAAATGGTCCTCCCACTCTCCCAAGACAAAAGAAAAAGGGGGAGTGGGTTCGAGTCGACATCCTTTTTTTAACATGTAAAATCTTGGACGACATATACATTTTAGTGTCCATATATAATATAGATGTTAAAATGTAGACGGTAAAAATACATTTTTTACATTATGTAGCCCATATATGATTTAGAGTCTCCTCTACCTTCAGCGCATAATATAGTCCGATACAGCTGTCCGACGTATCAAAGAGATACTTGATACGCGGCCCAGTGACATGATAAAGGCTTTACAGACATCTTATACGTGGATTAAAATACCTATAGTGTATTGATCTTGGCAAGAGTTTGGGTACTTGATCAATACACTTCGATATCAAAGTAACCCGATTTGAAATGCCCAGAGATCTTATATTTGTTCGATTCCATTAATCTATTTTGCATTCCGATTTTCTGACAGGTCAGTATACAGCGTGAGGGAAAATTAACACTTCAATCGCCTGTCTTATCTTTCCTGGGCAGTGAAGTCCGAAGAAAAGGGCCGCGACAACGCAAAAATGATTGACCACTTATCATTTTTTATCAAAAGATTTATGATTTTTTGTCAAGAACAAAAAAGGGGGATGTGAGGAAAAATTCAACTTGTGTCTGAAAAATTCTTTATTTCAAGGATAATAAAATAGAATGTGTCCGGTCGATAGGGGTCATGGAACGTTCAGTTACAGAGCAGACCGATATGACTGTGAAATGTAAATACCGTAGATGCACAGTAGATCAAGACTGAGCCTAGCCTTGACCGCTTCCGAATATGTGCATATACCTGGCTTAAAAAAAGTTGCTTCCGTCCGTTTTGTGACTCATGATCTCATCGACATCAATATCGACATCATAAAGGACTTCAAATTAAAAATAAAATTTAGGAGCAAAATCAATATCAGGGTTGTCCTCACTCTTGGTGAACAAAATTACCTGACTTTTCCCTGACCTATTCATGTTTTTCACTGACCAAAACCGCCAAACATTTTAACGGCCTCCTGACCTCCCCATTAGCCATCCAGTCCACCATTTCTTTTTTCTTATTGTTTTATGTTTATTTTTCAATATTCTAATAAATCAACATGAAAGTATTCTTCTGAGACCTTTATCATTTAAAATCCATTTCTAATTACTTTAATTAAATACTTGAAGGCTGCCATAGCTATAAAATTTAAATCTTAATAACATTTTTTTTTTCTGCTCTGAAATAATTTTTCCCCGACTTCTATGGATTTTCTTTTTTCACTGACCAAATTCTAAAATTCCCTGACCTTGAAAAAATGGCAAATTCCCTGACTTTTCAAGACTGCTGGCAACCCTGAATATGTAGACCTGAGTTTCTTCGATTACAAAAATATATAAAGATAGATCATTATTAGTACTACATGTATTACGATATAAAAATCGGAAAATTATTTTAAGTACACATTGTGAAGGACAAAAGTGTGTCTAGTGTGTTAAAGGAGGATTCAATAGGTCTGAAATTACGAAATCAGCAATTTGGACTTCTTTTCTAATCATTACAATTTTGTCTTAAATATAACCATTATAGAAAAAATGAGAGTTATAAAGAAAGGAGTCAAACAGGATCCTTCAAGCGCGGATCTGAAAGACGGAGGGGGCAGAGAGGGGATCATGACATCCCCTGAAACTTGCCACAAATGCTGTTTTTTTTCAGTTTTTCGGTATAATAACCCCCCCCCCCCCCCTCCCTTGACGGCTTGGACACAACCGCGGAAAAAAGAAACATTTCTAGATCCTCACATGACCTTAAAGCCCAAATTTAATGATCAAAAAGAATATAAATTCGTTAATTTTGAAAGGGTAGATAGAATATAAATCGGATAAAAACCGTTGTATTAAAATTAAATGCATTATCAGGATTTACAAACTGTCAAACAGTGGCCCCATTCAAGTACGTTTAATCAATATAAACTATGTTCATTTTCCTTCATTTTAAGGTCTTTTCAAAAGGATTTAACGGTGCATAACATAATATTATTACATTGGAAGGGACGGAATAAGTCCGAACTTGTTCTGACACCGTACCTTTAATTTTCTCTCTTCCTTCGGTGATACTAGTCAACCTTAATGGAATGCAAGCGACATAGCAATTTGAATGCTAGTTTAATGAGAGGTGCAGGCAGGGTATTAAAGTGGGGGAAACGTCCAAAGAATGAATAAAATCCGATTTAATACGATTATTAAACGACGAGAAAGTCAGTTGTGGAATGGCATTGCGCGACATAATTTCTTTTGTTCTATTGTTGAAATTTTTAATTTTAAATCCATGACGAGTACGCAAAAAATGACGACAAATTATTGAGTAACAAGTCATTCAAAGAGCAGTGCATGCCAAATTTTGGGGTATCAGTCAGCGTAAAACAATGTCCTTATTATTCCAAGACTTCGTGTGCTTTTTTCAGCACGCTAATAGTATTTACTGTACCTGTTTTAAAAGTAAATTCTACATGGTAATTTGAGAAGAATAAAAACTGACGTTTTTCCAATAGAACAGAAGAACTAAAGAATATCGATTTCATTGAAGATAAAATACCCTACAGCGGTGCAGGTATCCAAAATACCAGGTATAATGGACAGCCACTTATAAACACAATCCACGGAATCAATTCTTCTACCAGGCAATTATTCCTTACCACGTAATGTACATTACATATGTCATTTATTATAAATCAATAACTTACCTGGGGGTAGAAAGTATCTTTGTCCTTCTACTTGGTCCCGGTGAGGCACATGATGAGTAAGGGGACGGGGAGACACACCCTCGGGCGGGGGAGGGGGAGAAACATCGTCCTTGAGTCGGCGAAGAGGCTCGTTTCACTGGGGATTCAGGTCGAGACAACCTCGCTTGTAAACTTTCCTTCTGTTGCGATACGAAGCTCCGACTAGTAGCCGAAACCGGTGACGGTGAACGTAGACGATTTGCCGGAACAGGAGATTGGCTCCTTCTTGGAGTGGAAGGTACGGAGTAAGTCCTATGAGCTAAAATATGTGAGTTTGTAACAGTCCCATTAGGTGAGAGAGGTGAGAGCGGGGGCTTGTTCGTAGACGTGACACTGTTTTGATTCACTTGTTGAGACGGAAGGGTTTTTGGACTTGGTCCAGGGGAAGCACTACGCATGCGCGCTGGAGAAGCCGGTCTTTGAGCATTATTCTGAGTGTTGTAACCCCCGGAATGAGAGGTGGGGCCCATAGACAACTTCCTCTGGGCCTTTGAGGGGGTCGGGAGGGAGTTTGATACTGCAGGAGTGCTGGCACGACGGGTCGGAGTTTTGTTTATTCCTCCAGTCTGCCTGTGACCTGTCAATGTACAGTTAAAAACACGATAAAGTAAACAATACCAAATAAGATCTACAGACATTTAAATATAAATTCCAGCTTTTTAGATATACAAAAGGATCTATTGAGCGGCAAATGGTTTATGTACTTCCATTGTGCTTGTAATAAAAACATGGGAAATTGGTCCCGAAATGTGCGTAATTGTAAAAAATTTATGACTGAGTATTTCAATTATCAGAGAAAACTTTGGACACAGCAAAACTATATAATGAATAAAGTTATTATGTATGACGTACATATATTTGGAAATGGTAGTAGACAAAACCAAAACTTTATATATCTTTACTTGAATAAACTTTCATTTGTTTGAATTTCAAATGGTCAGTAACTCGCTGGCGCTGTCTGCATGCGCACGTCTGCTACTTGGCTATTATTAAATTTCCGATTATTTGTTTGAAAAATCAATACGGTAAAAGCAATATCAAATGGAACAAAACTAACAACGTTTTCATTTCATTAAAATCAATGAAACTTATGTTTATTTTCAACATCTATACAACGGTCCTACTTGTATACGCAGTTGGCGCCAAAAAAATGAAAGATTCCAATACCGTAGGATCAAGAAAATTAAGGGCATACATGCATCATCTGCTCTTTTTGTAGCCGAATTTATTTTTATTGTACAATCATGCATATCGCATCATATTTCTAAATGGTTGCTTTTTAGCTTAAAATCTACACTGCAAAAGTGCGTCGTGAAAACAAGCATATTTAGAGAAATGAAGTAGACAAGAAGCTACCGAGAAATGAATTGATTGAGGAAATTGTATTCTAAAACAGGTATACAAAACGTTCTGGACACAAAAAGATCAATTTACTACATATTTCAATTTGAAAATGCCTTGGCGGGCGGAAGTGGGGGGGGGGGGGGATAATCTAATAATGTTTCATAGAATATTATTACTCAATGCCTGTTAACTTATTTCGTGTCGTATTTAGGTCTTTCTCGAGGATTTCAAATCACAGTAAGTCGCAGAACCTTTTTTTAATCCCTTCATATAGTAAAATTGGCCCTTGAAATTGAATGACGTATCAATCATGACCTATATTTTGTAAGGGTACATGTGGAATATATGCACAATCATGTGATTACAAAGACCATTGACCTTGACCTCTGTGATGATAAGAATCTATATGAAAATATTAATCATGTTCTTAAGGAGGCGTTGTCCTTAATCAACTGTTACAATGGGCATTGTACTTGCCTAACGACATAACAAATCTGTACTAATTATAAAGAAAGACAATGCAATATGTTGTGTTTTATGGATTTTGCAATTGTGCTACTAAAGCGAAAAAAAAAAAAAAATAATAAAAAATAAATAAATAAATAAGACACGTGCATGTAGGCAGAGTGACTGTTTCTGTAAACTTGAGAGGAAAATCAAGGCAGTAAGACCAAAAAAATAATTCCAAGGAATGCATGTGTCACCTGCGAAACATAGCGATACTTAGGAATCATTTTTACATAGGGTGTGACAGACATCCAAGTGTGACAAACAGATGGACAGACGGGCAACAGACAAAGTGATCCCCAAGTGTCGCTATTCTTCGCAGGCGACACAAACATGTGCTCTGAACTGCTTACAGAGCATTTGCTGTCCATTCTACTGAAAGTGACCACTATCTGACCACTGAGTGTGACCTCTCAATAAAGGGTGACCATTAAACTGAGGATGGCAGTTCTACTAAAAGTGACCACTATCTGACAACTGAGTGTGACCTCTCAATAAAGGGTAACCATTAAACTGAGGATGTCCATTCTACTGAGAGTGACCACTATCTGACCACTGAGTGTGACCTCTCATTGAAGGGTGACCAACAAATTGAGGATGACCATTCTACTGAAAGTGACCACTATCTGACCACTGAGTGTGACCTCTCAATGAAGGGTGACCAACAAACTGAGGATGTCCATTCTACTGAGAGTGACCACTATCTGACCACTGAGTGTGACCTCTCAATGAAGGGTGACCATCAAACTGAGGATGGCCATTCTACTGAAAGTGACCACTATACTAAATGAGGATCCTGACCACTGAGTGTGACCTCTCAATGAAGGGTGACCATTAAACTGAGGATGGCCATCCTACCGAAAGTGACCACTATCTGACCACTGAGTGTGACCTCTCAATGAAGGGTGACCATCAAACTGAGGATGGCCATTCTACTGAAAGTGACCACTATACTGAATGAGGATCCTGACCACTGAGTGTGACCCCTCAATGAAGGGTGACCATTAAACTGAGGATGGCCATTCTACTGAAAGTGACCACTATACTGAATGAGGATCCTGACCACTGAGTGTGACCTCTCAATGAAGGGTGACCATTAAACTGAGGATGGTCATTCTACTGAAAGTGACCACAATACTGAATGAGGATGACAGCCGTAACTTCTGACCACTGAGTGTGACCACTAGACTGACCATTACGCTGAGGATGACCAGTGTAATGACGACAGTCGTAACTCTTGGGAGGGACAACTTTCCTAAGGGTGGCGAACATTCTGAGGGTGGCCACTTTATACTGCAAAATACCACATTACTGTACTGAAGGCAACCACTCAATAATGAGCGTTGTACCAAGGGTGGACCAAGGACCCTGGGTGGACATTATACTGAGGATGGCCATTATGTTAAGACTGGACAGTCCGACACAGTTCGAGGTCTAGCACTGTACATTTCGAGGGTAACAACTTCACTGAGAATGACCAGTTTACACTCACTCTGTCGTGCATAGGCTGATCTTTTAAATTCCACCAACAGCGACCACCCTGTCTTTTTTATACACAGTAAACATTTCATCCAAGGCCAAAAGCCTCAAAAGTACATGTACCTCTCGAATTTGGGACCATAGATTACCACTCCCCCCCTTTTTTTCTTCCTTTTGGATCCTCGTACACGTCTTTATACGTACAGGTTAACCCTATGGCATGAAAAAGACTAAATCAACAAACACCCCATAAATCACGACCGGTAACTCCTCTAAATACAAAATCAATACGACAAAAGTCAATATTGATCCCGGGTTCCGACCAAAGCTTCTGGCACTATTGGAATTCAACCACCCTGTGACGTCATCGGAAGTAAAGACTTGCCATTCCTCTTATATATGTTAATTCTATTTCCATCTTAGATCCCGATCAACATTGCACTGGGTCGACCTTAAAATTGTTTAAAATTGTTTTCAACAATATCTAGATGTGTTAAATAGAAAGTTCCTTCATGTTCAACTAAAAGGTAAAATTCATTGTGATGGACATTTAAAGTTTTTTTTTTCTTATCGATTATAAATCAAAACCCTGTAGTAGATTACGATTGTTATTGATCCCGTGGTGTTTAAGTGCAATAAATCGATTAAAATATTTACTTTTTTTGGGTACACTATTATCATTTGTTCTTCTTCAGTTTTCGATGTGTTTTGAAAGATTGATGAGTACCCTCCACCCAAAGATAAGCTTATTTTGTACGACATTCTGTTCGATACAATTTTGTGCTGGCTTTCACACCATGCAAAGAATTTTCTTTCAAATCATGCTCCTACTGTAATATCTTCCAATGTTTAAAAAAAAAAAAAAAAAAAAAAAAAACAAGTTCCAAAGTGAGGGTGCGGGGAGGGGACTCGGGTTAGGTCAGATGATGTAGTTGTAAACAAAGCCAATTACTTAGTAAGTAGATTAACTTTACTTTATTCTCTCCTTCATTCGGACCTTTCCTATTACATTGAGATTATGCTCATGGTTGACCTACTTTTCCTGCATAATGCCCCTTGGTCACTATATTAGAGATACGGAAATGCTTGCAATACAAATAGAATCTGAAACATGCATTTATGATATTTTCTTGCATAAATTTGTAAGAGTATTGCCACGATTAACCAACTTTTCTTTTATGCCAATATACTGCTGGTAGGGGGGGGGGGGCAGAATTATTGTTATATAGAGACGGAACTTACCCGTAAAGTCATATATCTGCAAGGGCAGTCACAGTACTGCCAGTAATGAAGAGGAAGGAAAGGGGGTGTGATTGTTAACTTAGGAATAGAACTCACCTGTAAAACCACACCTACAGGGATCGTGTTTGTCCAGGTAATGTTCTAACGTATCCCATCCACCACCTACCCGGATCATCACGTGATTTCTCAAAATCTGAACACAGATAAAAAAAAATCTAATTTACTGTAGGAAACAAATGTATTTTTAATAATTCATATATTTTTTCTGAAGTGATTCAAGTTAATAGAATCTCAAATCAATGAGAGAATTGAAATTTGTTTGAGAGAATTCTCTCCTTTACTCAAATACTAGTAATTGATTTCACGATATTTATTGGACGACAGTAAGCGAGAATCTCGCAATTTCGCAGCCAAAAAGTATCCCTGCAGTCACATTTTTTTTAATTTTAGAATGAGGACACAAAACTCCGTTTACAAACAAATAGTTCGTAGATATGAGTAAAAATACAGTGCATCAGATTCTTCTTATATTCATATTGATATCAGAAAATTCGGAAAAAAGGGGTTTTTATTTAATAATTTGAATTAGAGGTAGAAATTCTGGATCCACCCCTGAATTGTCACTTACCCTCACAAACACTAATGTCTGAGAATCTCCGATCTTGTATTTCCCCTCCCCAACCTTGATGATGGGGAACTGGACGGGACATGTGCATCGTCCTGCTAGCCATTTCACCTGAAAAAATATTGTGTCATAAGTAAGTTAGAGTTATCCCGCTTGAACCATGCAAATTGGAAAAGGAGCATTTTTCATATTCTCTGTTACATGTACTATTTCTTTTTTTTTTCAAATTACATTTTATTTGATAATATGTAACTTTTAATTTTTCGTTTGTTCTTGATTTCTCACATCCAAATCATGTCCAGTTTCTTTGTTTAGGTTGGGACCCCTCCCCCCTCTCCCTCTCTCCAACTAGAGCTGCAACGATTCACCGCGGTGCACCGAGAATCGCGATTCTTAGCTCTGACTCGAATCGCGAGTAGTTGTGGTCAGAAACGATTCGAGTCGAATAGTCTAAATAATGCAGAAAAAGGTTCTAATTTCAACTTTAAAGATTCACTAATCGCAGGATTCCCAATAAGAATCGTTTTAGGTGGTGATTTAGAATAAAAGGTGAACCCTTCAAGTGCATTTCACCTAGAAATTCGTAAGAAAATACAGGGTCAGAGGAAATTCGAAAAGCGACTTTTGCCGAAGATCGACGAGTGCTGCCCCAAATATTGAAATGCCTCTTTTAAAGAAGTTGACCTATGCACTTCTTTGAGCAAACTGTTTAATTATCATGTATCCTTTGTGTACAGTACTGACTTTATATCCAAAGAAGGCTGTTCTGTGGAAGGGGGGATGTCTTTAAATAATAATATGAACTATGGCAAAGCCATGAAGGGGACGTAGCACTGATAGAAAAGTTAAAAGAAAGGAGGGGATCTCCAACAACACTAGATTGCAGCACCCACAGCAAAACCCAATACAAAAAAAAAACAAAACAAAACAAAACAAAAACAGGACACCGACAGAAAGAGACGCAAAAAGGGACACCAACTCACACCATAGAAACATTAAACATAAGAGACCACACATAATCT